>JAGKTI010011281.1:0-26740 GCA_018397915.1 Birgus latro
ATGAGCATATGGAAGGAGATGGCAAATATAATGAGCATATGGAAGGAAGTAGCAGAGGAAATCTGTGATAAAGACAAAGAGGAACACAAAAGGCTGGGGAAATATGAGAGAAATAAGTCAAGGCCCCTGAAAGTAACCTTCCAGAGTATGAAAACTGTGAAGGAAATATTAAAAAATGCAAACTCATGGAGAAAGAGGAATTTTAAAAATGTATGGATTCAAAGATGCCTAACTCAAGAAGAAGTGGGAATACTACAGGAGAAGAGGGAGTAGGCAAAAACAAAGAATGAGAAAGGATCAGAGGAAGAGAAGAGTAAATTTTTTTAGAAGTAATTGGATTGCAGGTACGAAAGTGGTGCATAACCAACAGGGAATAAAAAGAAGGTAGTAGACTCAACTTATGGCAAGTATGTAAACAAGATGATTGAGCTGATGTACTCAAATGTAAATGGAATGGTGTCTAAATTATTAGAGCTGGAAGACTATGCCAAAGAAAAGGAACCACATATTATTTGCCTTACTGAAACAAAATTCACCCCAAAGATATCAAACGATACCCTAAGCTTAGAGGGCTGCAATATATGGAGAAGTGACAAATTTAAGAGGTGGAGGAATTATAGTCTTAAAGAAAAATCTACAAGTAAAAGAGAAAAAAAAATATATATATCCTCACCAGTAGAATTGACTGCGTTGGAGATTAACACATCTAAAGGGAAATTAGTTGTGGCAAATTTATACATGCCACCCAAAACAAACACTTGGGAAATAGGCAAATATGAAGACTTGGCGGAAAGTACAATTCAGTGTTTAAGAACATTACTACATAGAATGGAAGAGAAATCTGAAAGAATGATATTAACTGGAGATTTCAATACAAATATAAATTAGAATACTCTAGATGTAAGAAGCCATGAAACCTGTTGGTATCAAAAGCTCCTGGATCTTGTCCAAGAGTTTTTCCTAAAAGCATGTAAAGGAGAACACCAGAAAAAGAGGACTTGATGATCCATCAGTACTAGATCTCATATTTACTAGGCAAGAAAATGATATTTACAGTATAATGTATCATCCTCCATTCTGCAAAATCAACCATGCAGTATTAAATTGCAGCTTTAGGATTGCATATGATGTTACCAGTAATGAGAGTTACAAAAAGAGTCTGAGCTACAAACAGGGCAACTATGATAACCTGAAGAAATACTTCTTAGAAATAGGTTGAGAAAAGGAGAATGGAGGACAAGATTTAAATATTGTATACAGAAAATTCTGTGATTTTTGATAAATAGCAGTCCAAAATTACATCCCTCAGTGCAAAGAAGCAGAAATGAAAATAAATTAATGGTCTAACAGAATGTAGAAAATCAAAAGGAACAAGGGACTTGCTGTGGAACAGACACAGAAGACACAATAGTGAGAGGGCATACAACAAATATAAACAGGCAAGAAATGATTATACAAAAATAAGGAGGGAGTCTCTATAGATGGCATACAACAACTATAAACAGGCAAGAAATGATTATACAAAGATAAGGAGTGAGGCTTTAAAGACAGTTTAAGGAAGACATAAAAGTTGTGATCAACTTGAGCTACTTCACAGCTACATCCGAAACAAAACCAAAGATAAAATATAGTCCATTACGGAAGAGGGGATCATCTATACACAAGAGAAAGATATTTGTGAAGCACTAAATAAAAACTTCCAATCAGTTTTTACAAAAATAATTTTGAAAATGATATGGAACTTGCATGCCCACACGTATTACTATCTATCTATTGCCAGATGTCTTAATCCTGTAAGGGGTGGCCACAAACAAAATGCCTCCATGTCGCCCTGTCCCCCACCATTTCATTGCCCCTCTCCCAGCTCACATCCCCCTCTCTCGTATACATCTCCACTCCATCCCTCTATCTCATCCTTGGCCTCCCCCTCCATCTCACTCACATACACTCTCCTCATCAGTCTCTCGCTTTCCATCCTCTCCACATGTCCAAACCATCTCAGTGTGTTTCTCCTAACGCTTTCTGTCACATCCATATCCACACCACAACACTCTTTCACTTCCTCATTTGTCAGTCCGTCTCTCCATGTGACTCCACATGCATCTCTCATATAACTCAATGATTTCTGCTGCTCTCGCTCTTGACTTCTATCCCTCCAATTAGGTCCAAGCTTCACTTTCATACATTAGAGTTGGTATCACAATACTGTTATGTAGTAGCTTTTTCACTTCCATGCTCATTTCCTTGTTTCTTATCACTGCTTTCAAGGAACCAGCAGCCTTTCTTCCCTGTTGCACCATTTCCAGCACTTCACTCTCTAAACTTCCATCCTTACTCATCACATTACCCAAGTACTTAAATGCACTAACATTTTTCATTTCCTCCTCATTCACCCTCACTGTACATTCACTAACTTCAATTCTCTCGAAGACCATAACTTTACTCTTCCCTACATTCACCTTTAGATTCTGTTTCTTACACTCTCTCCCAAACTCATTCACTAAGCCTTGCAGCTCCCCTTCACCTTCACTTAGCAACACGGTATCATCTGCAAACAACAGTCCAGGTAGTTTCCAAACACTACCCTCTCTCACTAGGGCCGCTCCAACACGTATTCCCAGATATATAAATATCAGCGAAAGAAGTACACAAAGTTAAGTAAATCAGACAGAGGAAAAGCAAATGGTCCTGATGAAATTTCAGGCTGGGTGCTACATGAATGTGCTGAAGAGTTAAGCAGAGCATTATTTTTAATATTAAAGGAATCCGTAGGTCAAGATAAACCACCTGTTATTTGGAAGAAAGCAAACATTGTTCCCCTAGTCAAGAAAGGGAATAAACAGAATCCACTCAACTATCGCCCAGTATCACTGACTAGTATTGTAAGATAATAGAAAAGCTGATAAGAAAAGTTTGGGTAAACCATCTAGAAGATCACAGTATGATAACAGCAAGGCAGTTCGGTTTCAGAAAGGGAAAATCATGTGTTACTAATCTATTAAGCTACAATGATAGAGTTACAGAAATATTACAGAAAAGAGAAGGATGGGGGACAGTATCTATTTAGATTTCAAGAAAGCATTTGACAGAGTACCACACCAAAGACATTTATGGAAACTGTACCATCATGGAGGTATCCAAGGCAACCTGTACTGTTGGATGCAAGATTTTCTCAAAAAAGGGAAATGCAAACAGTACTAAGGGGAAATTACTCATCATGGAAAGAGTTCCACAGGGCTCAGTGCTGGCACCAATTATGTTTTTTAGTACAGTACATATAAATGACATAGACAGTAACACTGGAAATAGAAGCTATCTAAATAAATATGTTTGCAGATGATGCAAAATTACAAAGGAAAATTACTAACAGATTCTTGCAGAGTGCTACAAGAAGAATTAAATAAACTTCATGAAAAGAGCAATAAGTAGTAAATGGAATTTAATGTGAACAAGTGTCATGTAATTAAGTTTGGTAAAAGTGAGAAGAGACCAGATTGGGATTATAAGTTAGGAAGATCAACCCAACACATATCAGAAAGGGAGAAGGACCTAGAGTGGTTATCAATAACAGACTATCTCTAGCTGACGACATCAGTGAGAAGGTATGTAACATGTATACATTGCTTGCTAATATGAGAACAGCATTCATATATACTGTATAAGTGAAGACATGCTGAGAAAGGTAATAACATCATTCATCAGACAATCCCTGGAGTATGAATCAATAGTCTGGAGGCCTCATCTCAAAAAACACATAGATAAGACTGAAAAAATAGGAAGGGCAGCTACAAGATGGGTACCAAGCTTAAGGGATCTAAGCCATGAAGAAAGGCTAAGACTTCAAGTAACAGATAGAAATGGACATACCCTCACAAGTAGAATTGATTGCAGTAGAGATTTGTACATCAGAAGGCATAATAATTGTGGCAAAATTATGTATTCCACCCAAGACAAACACATGGGGTAGAGTTGAATATGAAGACCTGGCAGAAAAGACAATTCATAGTTTAAGAACTCTACTATACAGAATGGAAGAAAAAAAATGAAAGAATTATAGTAACAGGAGATTTACCCTGTGGACTGTGCAATTCCCTTTTTTTTTTTTTTATATCCCACCCTGTGATGTGGAAAAAAATTTATTTTTTTTTTTTTTTTGCAGTTTATGCATTATAATTTTGAAGATAATCATCCAGGGCATCATCTGGTAAAAGAAAAAAACAAAAACAAAAGAAAAAACTCTCTCTCTCTCTCTCTCCTCCTTTACATAGCACCATGGGGAAGTTTGCATAGGGGTGTAGTGAAAAATGATTTACAGGTGACCCCCCACTTTCGCGGAATATACTTTCACGGATTCACTTATTTGTGGATTTTACTTCAACCTCTTACAACCTTACTCATAACTACTGTATATATTATTACAGTTGTTTTGTGCTGCATAGGTAATGATTTAGATAGTTTAGGCTAATTTTAGCTGTTCAAATTGATTTTATTGACTTCCAGTACAACTGTAGTTACAGTATTTTATAATGTGTGGGCTGTATCAGTTTGTCACCTACATGGTTTTGTACACTACAAACTCTTAGAACCTTACCAATTACTGTTATTTTGTGTTGAATATTTGTTTTTGATGGTTCAGGCTGTTTTGAGGTGTTGAAATTGATTTAAGTGCCTTCCTGGGGTCATTTCTTTACATATGGCATGGGTCTAGGGAGGTAGGAAATTATTTGCAGAAAATCCATTTTCGCTGGGGTCTGTGTCCCCTAAACTCTGCGAAAGTGGGGGTCACCTGTTTTTTTTTCTTATAAATGATGATAAACATCCACAGCATCATCTGGTGAAAAAAAGAAAATAATAATAATCTTCCTCTCTTCGTCTTTGCGCAGCACCATACATAATTTTGTGTAGGGGTGGAGTAGTTAGCAGTGATGCATGGCCACTGAAAGGCTAGCACAGCTTGAACTGTGGCTCGCAATGCAATGCTTCCCAGCCTGAGCTGTGGCTCGCAGTCCACGGGTTAACACAGATATAAACTGGAATACTCGATGAAAAATGCCATTAAAGTTGTTGGGATCAAAAGCTCATGGATCATATACAGGAATTTTTTCTAGCACAACACGTAAAGGACAACACCAGAGAAAGAGGACAAGGAGACCTCTCATTATTAGATCTCATATTTACTAGGCAAGAAAATGAAATTGACATTATAATCTCTCACCCCCCATTTGGCAAAAGTGACAAGGCAGTATTAGATTACAATTTCAGGATAGCATATGATATAGTTAGGGGTAATGGAAATTACAAAAAGAGGCTAAACAAAAAGGGCAACCGTCATGACCTAAAGAAGTACTTTAAGGATATCGACTGGGAAAAGGTGCTAAGAGGAGAAGATATAAATTTATACATAAAAAATTCTTTGAATTTTACAAAACAGGAATCCATAATTATGTCCCGCTGCACAAAGAAACAGAAATAAGGATAAAGAACTGGTTTAATGCTGATTGTAAGAATGCAAAGGAGAAAAGAGATTTGCTGTGGTTCAAGTACAGGCAACATAAAAGTGAGAACATATAACAACTACAAGCAGGCAAGAAATGATTATACAGTACAAGGATAAGGAGAGAAAGGCAGTTTGAGGAAGACATTATAAGTAAAAGTACTGATCAGCAGAAGTAGTTTTACAGCTACAGCTACATACGAAACAAAGCAAAAGTTAAAGATAAAATACTGTTGTGTCCTAGTCCCACACTGCCAGAGGCTCCAACAGCAGTACAGTATACACCCCTAGTACTCGCCTATATGGGTGGCATAGGTGATCGCGTACTAGGAATACATAAACTAATGGGAAAATTAACATATGGGCGGCACCCCCCTCCCCCCTATCAGTGACATTTTTGACCCATTTGAGGGAAAATATCTAGGACATATACAGTACAGTACAGTAAGATCTTGCCAATAACGTCTAACTGGTGCCAGAAAATGGCACCAATTACACGTGGAAGCGGCTGGTGAGTCAGGGGCAGTGGAGGTGGAGGGGACGGTAGCGGGCGAGTCAGGCTAGGTGGTGAAGGGAGGATCATCCATCTCCTCTTCGCTGCTGCTCACATTTTTGGCAATTTCCTTCACCTCTTCTTGTTTGTTTCATTCCTCATCTTGTTATGGACATACAGTAGGCGCGGAAAGTATTGACGCTAAAGGGCCGACGTCATTTTTTTCGCGTTAAGTGAAGTAGGGTCAATACTACCCTCCCCTGTCATGTGAAATGAGCTGACGCTTTTTCAACGGGAGCTGGCAACCCTGCTTGATAGGTTTGGCACCACAGGAGCAGGCTCAGTAATGTTTGGGCAGCCACAGGAGGAGGATTGTCTCTGTGTGTGATGCACCACGAGGGCATGTTTTGACTCAAATAACACAGTTATTTGGTTACCTACCACATTCTCATCATGCCTAAAGTAACCACAAGCAAGGACAAATGTGTGGAAGTGATTACTTTATACAAAGCTGGCCACAAACTCCCATTTATTGCAAATCAAACAGGTGTTAGACTGAGGACAGTGCAGAGACTGGTGAAGCGGTTCAAGGACAGTGGGGAGGCCATTCCTCCCACTCCACTTCCCAAGCCTGGGAGACCTCGTAAGACAACCTTCAGGACCCGTCAGCTGATCTCGAGGCAAGTTAGCAAGGATCCAAGGCTAACAGCATGGGATTTAAAAGAAAAGAACCCACAGTTGCTGGCAGATGTGTCTGTCAGAAGTGTGCAGCAACTGTTGCATGACGATCTGGGCTACAGGAGTTTTTGTGCTCGTAAAAAACCACTGCTAACTGCACTTCAGAAGAAAAAGAGAGTAAATTTTTGTAAGAAATATCTTGCCTGGAGTGAGGAGCAATGGAAAACTGTGCTTTGGAGTGATGAGTCAACATTTACTGTCACTGGTACCCCTTCATCACGAGTGTACCGCAAACCAGGCAGTGACCCCCTGGATCCTAAGTACACTTCCAAGTTTGTTAAATACCCAGCCTCACTCATGGCTTGGGGCTGCTTTACATATTATGGTGTTGGTGAGTTGGTAATTCTACCTGCAAATGAAAAAGTGAACCAGAACAATTATTTGGAGCTCTTATGTGATGTTTTAAGTGACTCTTTTGATAAAACCAAGGCAAGAGTATTTATGCAAGATTCTGCCCCTGCACATGTTGCAAAGTCAGTGAAACAGTGGCTAACAGACTGTGAGGTTCCCTTTATTCGAGATTGGCCCGGAAACAGCCCAGATATCAATCCCATTGAGAATTTATGGGCGCACATGAAGCGGCAGTTGCGTAGTGTGGACACATCATCTTTGCCTAAACTTGAGGCTGCAGTCAAGCAGCTATGGCGCAGTTTTAGTCCGTCTGTTCTGCAAAACTACGCCATCAGTCTCCCCAGACGCCTTAAGAAGATAATAAAGGTGAAGGGGAATGCCAGTAAATACTAAATTCAATGGTGAGTGTAAATTTATTTGTTTCTCCTTGCTAACCACAAGAATGTTTTCTTTTTTTAAGATGGCGTCAACACTTTCCGCGCCTACTGTAATTTCCATAACAAGATGAGGAATGAAACAAACAAACAAGAGGTGATAGAAATTGCTGAAAATGTGAGCAGTAGCGAGGAGGAGATGGAGGATCCTCCCCTCACCACCTCCCTTGACTCGCCTGCCGCCGTCCCCTCCACCTCCACTGGTTTGTAGTATATCAACTTGGCATCTGTGAAATAACCGTTATTCATGTGAATCCAAACTTTATTATAGAATCGGGCGATGAGGGTGGCTCGTCGTGTAGAGGCAAGTAGTGTACTTGGGGTTCACACCGGAAAACACCGGTTTTTCTCCTGTTAGAGGATTCTGAAAGGTTTCTGGGTTACGAGAAAATCTGCAAGAACTTTTGAGATGTGCATACGAGGTTTTGATAAGTGGTATTCTGGAGAGTGTTGTACAATAATCTTAAAACCATAAGACCAACACACGCAAACTGGAGTCCGCGCCAGTGCAAGTGTTGGCCAAGCAAGGAGCGGAAGGTTTCTCAGTTTAAACCTCAGTAACAAATCACGGTACACTAGACTCTGACGTCACAGTTGTAGCAGACGATGTTTCCACACTGCCAGTCGATTATTTCCACGACGGTATTGAAGCAGTGGAGGGCCACCAAAATATATGTAGCTATAGAAGAAGGGCAGTGAGCTTCTCAGAAGTTCGCTGATTCATAACTTTTTCGACATTGTGTCATGTAGGCTATCACCATATTTTAGATTAGTTTCTTATTTTCATTGGCTTGTTTAATTGAATTTTTGTGAACATCATATCATTAGTGAAATACAGGTAGGAGCTGCAGATGACACGATGGCCGGAGCCAGCACCCCCAACCCCCCAAGTACTACCGGGGTCCTGCCGCTAACACCACGCAGCTCAAATCAAAAGTGACACACCTCTACCTTTCCCCGATGCCCCTCTTACCCCCAACCAGCGCTCCGGGAAGATAGCAGTCACCACCACATGGTCTCCGGCCAGAAATGTACTCGCCAGGTAAGGGGTGGAGTTAATCACTCCACGCAACACCCACCGTGGTACTGACGATAGTCGTATCCAGTACGGGGAAAAACCGGCCTCAGTCCGATCCCCAGTTGCTTCCCCGCAACAGGGCCGCGACACAGGCCATAAGTCGTGTTGGTCGGGCAGGACAGGCCAACAGTCGTCCGTTTCCTGTGGTTGTGCCCCCCAGAGCAGTGCCGCAGTATCGGCTACTAGCCGAACTGGGTTTGAGGCAGGATCGGCCATTGTCCGTTCCTCTGCTGCTAGTCCTCTTCACTCTACTGTATGGGCCACTAGCCAAACCAGAGTTACAACCCCTTGTGCCACTACGACGTTGGCCTCTAGTCACGTCCAGCCAGAGGTAGAGCAGGCCATTAGCCGCTAGAAAGCTGCAGTCTCCCAAGCCATTGTCACGTTGGCCACTAGTCACGTCAGGCCGGGGTTTGAGCCGGCCACTGTCTGCTTCTCTTCCACAGGAGATCCTGTAGCCCCAGAGGACCAGTCCCCCGAGCCATGGTGAGGCTTCACTCGAGGTCTTGGTTCCCTGTTACTCCAGGTATGTGAGCAGCAGCAGAGGCAGAGTCCCAGCAGATGTGGGAGCCGACAGCCAGACCGGTCCACCACTCCCCCAGCCCAAGGTTCTCGAGCGGCTATCCTGATGGCGACGCCCCCCCTCCAGCTGTTGCCGCAGTTCAGCCACCCCAGGTTCCTGTACCCTGGGCCCCCAGTCATCCCGAGAGTTGCCCTGAACACCTGGGCGTGACTTACCTGTCGGTGGGGACCACTCTGAGTCCCTCCCGGATTCGACATCAGGCTGTCTCCTGGCCCTCTTTGGGCCAAGCCCTTAGCCCCCCCTCCCCCCCCGGTCTGCGTGTGGGGCCTCCACCAGGGCATGCCACTCTGTCGTTCCTCCAGACTGAGGAACCTACTAACAGTTCTTCAGTGAAAGTGTATCAAGTGAACCCAAATAGTGTATGCTATTGTAAACCTAAGTGTACGTGTATGTTAGTGATTACTTATAAAGTGTAATAGTGATAACTCAACGAGGAACCCCAAGTGTAAGATTTGACGGACACGTTTGTCCCCCTGGTTTAGCATATACCTTGAGTGGAGTCCCGTGGAACCCCCACAGTGAGTGATATATTTCTGTGACTCATAGAACGATAATATTGTATAGATTGTGCCATTCCCTTGGTCTATGTTAACTTACCCCTCCTCAGTGTATCGGCACATTAGAAAACACCACCGTGACTAACAGAACCACAACATCATATTAATCGTGCCATCCCTTTGTTGGTGTAACTCCCCCCCCCCACCAGTGTAGAGGCATGCCAGTGAAGTACGAAGGAAATACCTCAGTCTCTCCTCTCAGTGTATTGTAACATGGCCGACTCCAGTCGAGGTAGGCGGCCGACCACGTGAGTGTCTGATTGACGCCAGGTGTTAACGTAAATTGTATCAGTGCCGTCCAGTGCTATACTCGAAGGGAAATTGTAACAAGTTCTTTCCTGTGGTTTGAATTATAAGTGTAATGTAAGTACAATACGTGCTGGGTGAATACTACCATAATTTCCCTAAGCCGGTAAAGAGACAGACTTTCAGTTAAGTAAAACCTCGTGTTAACCCATTCATGGCAGGCCCAGCGTCTGATGTATGTAAATTGATGTACTATTGTCTCTGGAAAGATTTTGTAATACATGTGTGTAACAGTCACTGCCTTGCTTTTGTGTCCAGTCCTTTCCCTAAGAATTGCCGACCCGGTCTAGAATAGGGACCCGCTACAGCCTGCGTGTTTGAGGGATGAGAAACTGGCCCACAAATACATAGCATAACACTGGTGGCAAGTGGTGGTTCTTGACCCAGACGGGGGAATGGAATGGAAGGACTGGAAAACGAGATTTTTTTTTTTTTTTTAGTGGCAGCTAAACACATGTACCCTCACCAAAATTCAATCCAGAACAATGTGACATCACTACGTACTTAGATATGGTCAAGCCGTTGTTAGACATTGGGTTTGAGAACGATACACAGAAAATAGCTGTCACTCTACCTCACTTGGGAAATGCGGTAGCTAGTATAGCACCAAAAATTGTAAAAGAGGCTGTCACCCCATCATTAGGGAAAGTTGTTGCGATATTACAACTCAGTGCCTTGAAATATGACGGTGACTTGGACAACACATTGATCCAAGCTCGGCGACTCGTCACTGCCGCTTACCCGGATGCTGACACAAAGGTCTGGGACGAGCACATATTCAACACTCTCCTTAGAGTCCTTCCGGGCACAGTGAGAGAACATTTTACTATACATGACCTGGCAGGAAATTTGGAATGTGATGTCCAACTCATTCGCCACCTCCTCACAGCACGCCCTGACACACAATACATCGGGGTCATTAACTGTTTCCCCACGAAACCCCCTTTTCTACCACCCCAGCACCATCCACCCTTGACATCAGGCATCCTGGCCCCAGCTCCCCCAAGAGCCCGCCCTACCAAGAAACGGCCACCGTGACAGGAAAATTCCAATTTTATCACCATTAACCCGTGGGAGTTCACAGCCTGTAATAGCCACTGCTCACTTCATGATATACGTGGACAACTAAAGGCAGCACGCAGAAAGAGAGAGCTAATCCCCCAGGGCATCGCCAAATGCTGGCGGTAGAGGAAAATCCTGCCAACCGAGACCCCCCTCTCATCGAGGAACCTAACTCCAGCTGCGAGCCAGGCGATGCCAACACCAACACGACCATAGAGTTGCCGCTGGATTTTTAGGACCACCCCCGCACCGCCCCATGGTGGCGGTGGCCACTATGACCAAGTACCGACCCCCAGTCTATGAAAAAATGAGGCTACAGGGGTCAAGGTAAGACTTCTGGTAGATACGGGAGCCGCCAGGTCCTGCCTGCCACACATTTCTACTCCCGTCATAAGAAGACTTTCGGCCCCCTTTTCCCCACTTCAAGCCGCCTCATAGACGCGGGGGAAGGCCCTTTGCCTATCCGTGGGGAGACCCGGGCCGTACTAACAAAGACTCACCAACCAGCCTCCACCTACCATCCCTTCATTATTTTTGACTCATCATGCCATGCTTATGATGGCTACTTGGGGCTGGACTTACTCCAAAAGTTACATACCTACATTGACTGCCACGGGAGACGACTTCATTTCCAGCTGCCCCCTCGACAGCCCCAGCCCTCTGTACATGCTCGCAACAAGACGACACCCAACCCCCCCCCTCCCCTACCCTCCTTCTCCTCCCCCTTGCCCCACCTTTCCTGTGACCATCGTATCCACACTCACTATTCCTCCCCACCATGAGCTTTGCTGCAGATCCACAAGCCCATGGGGACCCATTCCCTCCTCTCCAAACGTCCCCACAGGGCCTCTCTCCGATGCCTAATGTCACCAGCCTTCCTGCCGCCACACCTCAACACCATCAAAGTGGCGAACCTGGCGGCCACACCTCTCACCCTGCCAAGAGGACTCCATATCGGTGACCTAGAGGCGGCTGAGCCTTGCAATGCCCCGCCCCCAAGTTCAAACCCCTCCCCCCTTCCCCCTTTACCCGATCACCTGTCACAACACCAAGTAGAGACCCAGCACCACCTACTGCTTGAATATCAAGACCTTTTCTCTACGGGGCCCGCTGACTTGGGACATACAACATACCTGGCCCATGAAATCTACACCACCGGGCCTCCTATTCGGCAACCCTCCCTCTGGAAGAACTCCCAACAACAGGCCGAAGAAGACAGACAAGTCCACAAAATGCTGGATGCCAGCATCATCACGCCTTCCACCAGCCCTTGATCTTCCCCAGTCATCCTCGTCCAGAAGAAAGACGGCACCTTACGATTCTGTGTAGATTACCACCGCCTAAACAACGTCACCATCAAGGATGCCACTCCCCTCCCCCGCATAGACGACTCCCTGTACGGCTCCACCTGGTTCTCCACACCGGACCTTCATTTAGGATACTGGCAGGTCCCCGTCCATCCCCGAGATCAAGAGGAAACGGCCTTTTCCACAAGCAACGGGAAGCATTACCAGTTCAGTGTTCTTCCATTCGGGGTAGCAACCCCCCGGCCACCTTCTCTCGCCTCATGGAATCTGTCCTCGGCAGCCTGACCTGGGAAGTCTGCCTGGTGTATCTTGACGACATGATCGTTTTCAACAAGACGTGGGCTGATCACCTGTACCACCTCTGGCAGGTGTTCCAACATATACGTCAAGCTGGACTAAAACTCAAGCCCAGCAAATGTGTCCTGGCCGCCCACTCCGTCGCTTACCTAGGTCACGTTGTCTCCGGGGAAGGCATCTCTCTGGACCCAGTCAAGCTAAGGGCCATCGCCAACCAACCCCTCCCGCAGGACGTCCACCAAGTCCACGCTTTCTTGGGGCTTGCATCATATTACTGGCGATTTATCAAGGGATTCATCGACGTTGCCAAACCTCTACACGACCTAACTAAGAAGGGTGAGCCCTTCTGTTGGAGCAATGACCGGGTCGCTACATTCCACACCTTGAAGGAGAAGCTTGTGTCCGCCCCCATCATCGCGTTCCCGATTATACACCTACGTCTCGCTTGTGGGAATAGGCGCTGTCCTAGCCCAGGTTCAGGAAGGGCGTGAGCACACCAGAGCCTGCGCCAGCTGCACCCTAAACCCAGGTGAATGGAACTACGCTGCCAACAAGCGTGCGTGTCTGGGTATTGTTTGGGACCCCGAGTACTTCAGGGCCTGCCTATCCGGCACCAAGGTCACCGTGATCACGGACCACCAGTCCCTTCAGTGGCTTCGGATATCGGACACTCAGAATGCCCAGCTCCTTCACTGGCGCAAAGCACTCGAGGAGTTTGAAATTACTAAATTGCCTACCGACCCTGGAAGTTACACACCAACACTGATGCCCTCTCCCGTCTTCTAGTACAATCTCTACTCCCTTAGTCTGAACTGATCCAGCACTGGCAAAACCAAGACCGGCCCCCTTGGATCCTGTCGCACCTATTCCCGAAACTTCACTTACAAGGAGACCAACTGTTCACGCCCTCGAGCTGACTAGTCCTGGGCCCAGACTCCGCGATGGACGTCCTCACTCATCTCCACTCAGACAATGGGATTCACCTGGGTACAAAGAAACTGACCCAGGTTTTCAACGACCTCTACTGGGCCCCTAACCCTACAACTCTCGCCCAGTGTGTCACCCAGGCGTGCCGGGCGTGCTGCCTGGGAAAGGATATCACCCGTTCAGCGGGTCCTGCCGGAAAAATCTCTGCCCACAAACCCTGGCAGTTATTGTCTGTCAGCTTCATCAAACCTTTACCACTTAGTTCCGGATACAAATACATCATAACGTTCGTTGATGTCTACTCTCAATTCCTGATTGCTTGTTCAGCTAAGGAACATACCACCATCGCCACAGCCGACGCCCTCATGCGCCACATCTTCCCCTATTTTGGCATCCCCCAGGCCATTCACTCGGATAACGCCCCAGAATTCACAGGGCAAATATGGAAGGAACTATCCGCACTCTTCGGATTCTCCATTTCCCCTTCTTCCCCCTATTGGCCCCAAGGAAATGGGGTATGCGAGAGGAGTCACCGTACCCTGCTGAATCAGATCAGGACCCGCATCCAAGACACCCAAGACCCAGAACGGCCCGTGCATGTCAAGATTATCCAGTGGGGAATCAACACCTGTCTCCGTGACGACGGCATCACCCCCCACAAACGTGCCTTTGGCGAGGCACCACTCCTCCTCCCTCTCCGACAGCACCTCCAGCCCCCAACTCCTTCCCCAACCATTGATCCCCTGCAACACCTAAAACGCCGGCTCCAGCACCTGCACCTGCACCAAGACACTGAAGCTGATACCTCCCCCACCAATCCTTACAAACCCGGCGATAAAGTCTTCGTCGCCCGCCTCCCCACCCCCAGCAAAATAGCACCCCGTTACATGGGACATTTTACCATAACTAAAATCCCCAACCCCTTCCAGCTCACCATCGACTACGACAGGGCCACTCACACCTACAGAAATCACCACGTCCGTCCCGCCGCAGACTCTACCATCTCCGCCACCCTCCCGCCGGCTACCAGAGCCAAGACAACAGTCTCGACTCCTCCTGACGAGCCATTCCAGTACTACTCCTCCCCATCCCCCTCCCCCCCCGTCTCCACCACCCCCTCGCCGCCCCGAACTCCTGCACTGCTCCCACGCACCACGCCCTCACCACATCCGCTCTCCCCAGCTATCACCACACCGGCCACACCATGTGCTCGACTTCCCCCTCGGAAAACACCACACCAACCACCCCACGCTCCACTCCCAACCTAGTCCCTGCCCCATCCCCCATGACAACCAATCGCGCTACACCGCCTCCCATTCTGCCCGCCCCCGCTCCCCCACCCCATTTCCCATCACCGCCCACTCCCCAACTAACCACCACCACCCGTTCTGGTTGTGTCTCATGCCGCCCGCCCGTTACAACACCACACCTATGCCCACCCCATCACCCTCGGACAGCCAACCACCCACCCCACCCCCAAATACCACCTTCATCACCATCCCTACTTCTCACCTCACATGGTGAAACCCACCCAGCCCCACTACCAAGGGGATACCACCTCCATGTTCAGCCGGCCATATAAACTGTGCCGGACTACCCTTGGCCAGCATTCGCCTCCAAACCACCACCACTACCATGCGTATCACATGGATAACCTGGATCCCGACCTTCGGGCAACACCAACGTGTCAGGAGTACACACCACCTGCTGCAACTCCTCCAACAGGCAAACCACCCGTCCACCCTTTGCATTGCCTTCTCTCACCACCTACAGTCCAACATACCAGCAAACCACTGGACCTCCTTCCTATACCACCCCCGACCCTACCACCAGACATCCAACACCAACCTCTACCACCTCCAGTCACGGGGTCATGACTTTTTCACAGAAGAGGGTGGTGAAATACAGGTAGGAGCTGCAGACGACGCGATGGCTGGAGCCAGCACCCCCAACCCCCCAAGTACTACCGAGGTCCCACTGCTAACACCGTGCAGCTCAAATCAAAAGCGACACACCTGTACCTTTCCCCGGCGGCCCTCTTACCCCTAACCGATGCCCCGGGAAGATAGCAGTCACCACCACATAGTCTCCGGCCAGAAATGTACTCGCCAGGTAAGGGGTGGAGTTAATCACTCCACGCAACGCCGTGGTACTGACGATAGTCGTATCCGGTACAGGGAAAAACCGGCCTCAGTCCGTTCCCCGGTTGCTTCCCCACCACAGGGCCGTGACACAGGCCGTGAGTCATGTCGATCGAGCAGGGCAGGCCAACAGTCGTCCGCTTCCTGTGGTTGTGCCCCCCAGAGCAGCGCCGCAGTATCGGCTATTAGCAAAACTGGGTTTGAGGCAGGATCGGCCATTGTCCGTCCCTCTGCTGCCTAGTCCTCTTCACTCTACGGTACGGGGCACTAGCCATACCAGAGTATCAACCCCTTGTGCCACTACGACATTGGCCACTAGTCACGTCCAGCCAAAGGTAGAGCAGGCCATTAGCCACCAGAATGCTACAGTCTCCCAAGCCGTTACGACGTTGGCCACTAGTCACATCAGGCCGGAGTTTGAGCCAGCCACTGTCCACTTCTCTTCCACAGGAGATCCTGTAGCCCCAGAGGACCAGTCCCCCGAGCCATGGCAAGGCCTCACCCGAGGTCTTGGTTCCCTGTTACTCCAGCCATGTGAGCAGCAGCAGAGGCAGAGTCCCAGCAGATGTGGCAGCCGACGGCCAGACCGGTCTACCACTCCCCCAGCCTGAGGTTCCCGAGCAGCTATCCTGACGGTGATGCTGCCCTCCAGCCGTTGCCACAGTCCAGCCACCCCAGGTTCCTGTACCCTGGGCGTCCAGTCACCCCGAGAGTTGCCCTGAACACCTGGGCGCGACTTACCTGTCGGTGGGACCACTCTGAGTCCCTCCTGGACTCGACGTCAGGCCCGTCTCCTGGCCCTCTTCGGGCCAAGCCCTTAGCCCCCCCCCCCGTCTGTGTGTGGGGGCCTCCACCAGGGCATGCCACTCTGTCGTTCCTCCAGACTGAGGAACCTACCAACAGCTCTTCAGTGAAAGTGTATCAAGTGAACCCAAATAGTGTGTGCTATTGTAAACCTAAGTATACGTGTGTTAGTGATTACTTATAGAGTGTAATAGTGATAACTTGACCAGGAACCCCGAGTGTAAGATTTGACAGACACGTTTGTCCCCCTTGTTTAGCATATACCTCGAGTGGAGTCCCGTGAAACCCCCTCAGTGAGTGATATATCTGTCGTTCATAGAACGATAATATTGTATAGATTGTGCCAGTCTCTTGGTCTATGTTAACTTACCCCTCCTCAGTGTATCGACACATTAGAAAATGCCACCGTGACTAACAGAACCACATCATATTAATCGTGCCATCCTTTTGTTGGTGTAACTCCCCCCCCCATGTGTAGAGGCACGGCAGTGAAGTACGAAGGAAATACCTCGGTCTCCCTTCTCAGCGTATTGTAACGCAGCCGACTCTAGTCGAGGTAGGCGGCCGACCAGGTGAGTGTCTAATTGATGCCAGGTGTTAACGTAAATTATATCAGTGTATTATTGCTGTCCAGTGCTATACTCGAAGGGAAGTTGTAACAAGTGCTTTCCTGTGTCTTGAATTGTAAAAGTACAATCCGTGCTGGGTGAATACTACCATAATTTCCCTAAGCCGGTATAGAGACAGACATTCAGTTAAGTAAAACCTCATGTTAACCCATTCCCAGCAGGCAGACTCGTCCCGGCAGCAGCAGGAGCAACATCTCTTCCCCACTCTTGTGGATAGTGGGTTTTTACTGCTGCTGCTTTCGGCCAAGCCAGTTGACAGCATGCCAGTTAACTCCTGACACTGCTACCGCCTTCGACCTGTTGAGTGGGGCATCCAGCAGTAGTTCCAGGCCGTCGGGAGCCACTAAGATCACTGGCACCGTGGTTTGGTACAACGTGAAGTCTGGATATGGATTCATCAAGCGTCAGGACACCGGTGCTGATGTTTTTGTACACAGACTCGGGATCGTTGCACCGAATCCACGGCATTTTCGGCGCTCTCTCAGTGAGGGTGAGACGGTGGAGTTTAGTCTCTATCAGTCATCTAAGGGTCCTGAGGCTAGGGGTGTCACTGGGCAGGGAGGTGTTGTTGTGCAGGGCTCTGCTCATGCACGGCGGCGCCCTGCGGCACAGAAGCACCGGCCTTCGGGTCCTGGGTGTTCTGTGGAGATAGACATCATTGTTGCGATGTGTGTTGCGACGGCTCGGGCTTTTTGTGGGGATGACAAGGCGGCTCTGCGCGTTCTCCTCCCTCAAATTTTCGAGGAGAACGGGCTTCCGCACCTTGCCATCCCTCGGAGCTTTGCTGGCAATGCACGTCCCACCCCCCCGCAGCAGAGTCGTCCCCGGCGGCCGCAGTCTCATCCGCAGCCGCAGTCACGGCCTCCTTCACCTCGGCCTCGCATTACACCGCGGAAACGACTGTGACTGGATGGCCCTCTGAACAGGGCAACTGGCTCTTTACTTTCTGACCCTGCACCGACCACAGACATGGATATGGATATGATTACGACCGTCGCTGAGGTCCACCCGCTACCGTCAGCAGCTGAGGGGGAACGGGCTGCCACTCCACTTCCGTCTGATCATCGAGACGTTGAGGACCCTTCCCCCCAGGTTCTTCCACCTTCTGCTGAGTGTGTGGGCCTCTCATCATCATCAGCTGCTACACCTTCAGCTTCTCCCTCTTTGTCTGAGACTGCCCTTGCTGTTTCACCTGCTGGGCCCCAGTCCACCTTGCCCTCACCACCTACTCCTGCCTGCTCAGCACTCGGATCGGCGACTTCCGACCTCATCGTGGCCAAGATCGAGCGATCTTTTTTGGAGTTGTTCGGCAAAGTTATTGAGGAGAAGTTAGGCTGTCCATCCAGCCTTCGTGACTCAGGAGACTTGCCTCTTTACGAAGACCTCGCTCAATCATCATCATCACCGCTTCCTGTTTCTTCTTACTCTCCGCCTCGCTAGTCATAGCGCCGCTTTCTTGATTTCCTTCCTTCTGTCTGCGTCCGTCTGCCACTGTGTAGACGACGCTTCCCTTTATCTTTTCCTATGAGCTTGTCACTTACGGGCTCTCCACCCTGAGCCCGAGCCACACCCGTGTGGCGAATCTCTTCATCATCTTCATCATCCATTCCCAGCCACACACACCACCACTAAGCCAGCAGAAGACAGGGCGTGTGTGCTGGGCATTCCCCAGGCCCTGTCTTCCCCCCTTTCTACGACGCCAGGGGCCTCTGTCGCCATGCAGAGGGCACCCCCTTATATTTGAAGCTCATTTCTCTGACGGGCTCTCCACCCTGAGCCCGTGTCACACTTAGTGTGGCACATCTTACACACACACACACATTCCCAGCAGACCCAGCGTCTGATGTATGTAAAATGATGCGCTATTGTCTCTGGAAAGATTTTGTAACACGTGTGTAACAGTCACTGCCTTGTTTTTGTGTTCAGTCCTTTCCCTAAGAATTGCCGACCTGGTCTAGAATAGGGACCCGCTACAGCCTGCATGTTTGAGGGACGAGAAACCGGCCCACAACTACGTAGCATAACAATTAGGCTGTAATTTGTTTGCAGTAAAGGCTATATTGGCCGACTGCTAGTTTTACCACTTATATCGAAGTAGTACTTTCTCCAATATAGTATATTGGCATCGTCTACGACGGTCCACTGCCACTTGTACTTATTACTTTTTGTAGAATCGCAAGAGTTGTATGTACTTAAGGATTAATTGATGCGTGATTTAATTCTAAGGATTTGGGGGATGTTTGAGCTACAACATTTCTAAAAATAGAAGAGTTATAAGGCTTACGATGTACTTAGAACTGCCTCCCTCATGGCGCAAATCTAAGAGGAGAATTGACAACGCAACATAGAGTTTGCGCTCGTTTTCTAGGGCTCCAGAATATGCACTTAAGTGAAAAGTTGCTCTTATGCCCAAAGATGGTGGATTTGCGAGGATTTTGTAGCTTTCAGAATCCGCCCCCTGGTAAGTAACACATAATAAAAAAATATTTAAAAATAGGTCCTCGCGCACAAGGCATTTCACATACTAGGAACTTGCGTACTAGGGAGATGTACTGTATTTCAGTATAGGAAGGACGTTGCCCAGTGTATTGTTCTTCCTATGGTATACAGCACACAAGATCAGCTGAGGCGAAAATAATTACTGGCTTCTTAAAGTTCATTGTCTTTATTTTCTAAGTAATTCCACTTAACGCTTTCTAACTTCACTTTTCCCACCAGCACTGGAGCTATAAAAACTTTACTAACTGCAGTTGCACTTAATACTTGACAACACCTCACACTTAATGCTTGACAATACTTCACTGTTTTCACAATTACCGAAATTACACAAACTTCAATAACACTTCACTGCTTTCACAGGTACCGAAAATATACAAACTTCACTGACACTGCACCAGCTAAACTTCACTCAAACTGACCGAGGCCCAACTAAACCTTGAAACTACTAGTGTCTCATCCTCTTCCTTATATAAGCTTGCATTATTCAGGAAACTTCTAGCACGAACTCGACGGTGCGACAGTTAACAGTTGCCAAGAGACAACCAAAATTTGCCAGTCTTCTTACATTACATAACACTCTAAATCATTTACCAAACTTATATTACATAGTTTAACGAACAATCACGTAAACAAAACATTATAGAGAAAAAGAGCATAAGAATTAATGCATAACTTACGAAATAACTACGCTCACTAACAGAAGGCAAACTAGCAACTCTGACTTGTACCGGAACCAGCCCACGGTAAACGTCTAGAATCAGTGATTAAAAGGGATTAAAGAATCCCCGAGCTAGACCTTACAATGAGATCATATAGCCCCGCTAGGTAACAGGAGGGAGCTACCCCTCCCGGCACGACAGTCCCGGGCGCAGCTCGAACTCGCGACCCCCCGGTCCCGAGCTCGATGCTCTATCTCTGAGCCACCGTGTCTCCGCTAGAATCAGTGAGATGCTTCTCGACTTCCTAACTGGCAATTCCCCCTTCGTAACAATTTGTTTCCACTGACAGCTCTCATCTGCATTTTAGTCATGAGTTTGTTCACAAGCTAGTTAACCCTTCACTTGCTAATCACATCTATTGATATTCTGTTCCAAATGATGACTGTTATGCTACGTATTTGTGGGACGGTTTCTCGCCCTCAAATACGCAGGCTAAAGCGGGTCCCTATTCCAGACCGGGAGGTAACTCCTAAGAGCAGGACTGGACACAAAAACAAGGCAGTGGATATCACACATGTATTCTACACATAAGACACAGGACAACACATCATAGGTATTACAAAGGATTGCTGGGAGGGGCAAGTGAACACTGTACACAATTGCTATCTGTCACTTTACCTTTCTTGTTTAAGTATGGTACTATTCACCCGACACTCGTGTGACATACAACACATTTATATCTTCGGACACAGGAATGGCTTTGACACAATCTCTAAAACCCGTATAGCACTGGACGGCACTGTATACATGTATATCTTACTTTACACCTGTACCTCAGGTCTGGCGGCCGGGCGTCTATCACAGGTAGGGTCGCACGTAGAGGTATTTAACAGAAGGGGGGGACTGTGGTATTTGGCTTGCCCGGGTCGGCCTCGTGGCTAAGACAAGGGGCTAATGCAGGTTTAACTGAACACAGGGGAGGGAGAGCATGAACGCCCGCACAAAGATACACCAGGGGGAAGTCTAGGTTGTCACTGAGACGGTCTAGGGCAACAGGACTCTACCTTTCGATATAGGTCCAGCCTCGTTCTATCTACCAGCACGTCCAATCTTATTCGGGGTTCCTGGTCACTTCACTCGAGGACATACGGTAGGGAATCACTCGTAAGATCCTGTAGATGCACACTAGAACTTAGCTTAAGGGTACACACACATATATATCGATAGTCCACTCCCTTGGGCGACCCTGATGGGCCCAGGGCGATTCCTCCGTCAGGAGGGAACAGAGGCGGAGTGGCGGGCTCCTGGGCAGGGTCCCCACACGTGGCTGTGGGCTAAGGGCTCGGCCCGAAGAGGGCTAGGAGCCGGGCCTGATGTCAGATCTGTGAGCGTCGTCGGGAGACCTCGTCCACCGGTAGGTCGCGCCCTGGTGTGCTGGGCAACTCCTGGGGCAGCAGGGGACCCAGGGAACTGGAACCCAGGGTGGCTGGGCTGCGGCAATGTCTCGAGGGCGGCGGCGCCGTCGGGGATGCCTCACGGGAAGCTCGGCCCGGGGGAGTGGTGGACGAAGCCCAGCGGCGGCTTTGGCTGGTCACCCGGGTGGAGTCGCACGGAACTGAGGTCCTGGGCGAGACTCTGCCACGTCTCGGGTGTGGGGCCTTCTCCGACGGCTGGTGCTCCCGTAGGAGGGGAGTGGACTAGGCCCAGCTCTACTCCGGACCCGACGTGACTCGTGGCCAACGCCTGGTGGGTTATGGGGAGGGTAGTCTCCTGGCGGCTTGTGGCCTGCTCTGTGCTGGGCCTGTTCTCCTGGCAGCTTGTGGCCTGCTCTATACTGGGCCAAGCGTGACTCATGGCCAACGCCTGTGGGGCCGTAGGGATAGCTTCCTGGTGGCTTGTGGCCTGCACTGCACTAGGTCTAGTTTCTGGGCGGCTTGTGGCCTGCACTGTATTTAGTCTGGCGTGACTCGTGGCCAACGCCGAGAGGGCGCAGGGAGAGACAGTTTCCTGGCGGCTCGTGGCCTGCTCTGCACTGGGCCAGCGTGACCCGTGGCCAACGCCTTCGGTGTCGTAGGGATAGCTGCCTGGCGGCTCGCGGCCTGCACTGCACTAGGTCTAGTTCCTTGGCGGCTTGTGGCCTGCACTGTAGTTGGCCTGGTGTGACTCGCGGCCAACGCCGAGAGGGCACAGGGAGAGACAGTTTCCTGGTGGCTCGTGGCCTGCTCTGTACTGGGCTAAGCGTGACCCGTGGCCAACGCCTGCTAGGCCGTAGGGATAGCTGCCTGGCGGCTTGTGGTCTGCGCCGCACTAGGTCTAGTTCCTTGGTGGCTCGTGGCCTGCACTGTATTTGGCCTGGCGTGACTCGTGGCCAACGCCAAGAGGGCACGGGGAGAGACAGTTTCCTGGCGGCTTGTGGCCTGCTTTGTACTGGGCCAGTTCTCCGGTCGGCTTGCGGCCCACTCTGTATTGGGCCAAGCGTGACTCGTGGCCAACGCCTGTGAGGCCGTAGGGATAGCTGCCTGGCGGCTTGTGGCCTGCACTGTACTAGGTCTAGGTTCTTGGCAGCTTGTGGCCTGGACTGTACTTGGCCTGGCGTGACTCATGGTCAACGCCGAGAGGGCACAGGGAGAAACAGTTTCCTGGCGGCTTGTGGCCTGCACAGTGCTTGGTCTGGTGTGGCTCGTGGCTGGCGTCGAGAGAGCACGGGGGGGATGGTTTCCTGGCGGCTTGTGGCCTGCACCGTGTTGAGTCTACTTCCCCGGCGACTCGTGGCCTGCCCTGTGTTCGACCTGGTTACCTGGCGGCTTGTGGCCTGCACTGTGTTGGGCCTTTTTCCCTGGCGGCTTATGGCCTGCACTGTGTTGGGCCGGACGTGGCTCATGGCTAACGCCGAGGAGGTGAGCTCTGGGACGGCTGTGGCCTGTATCAATGAGTTTCTATCACTAGCAGTGAGGGACGGACTATGGCCAATCCTGCCTCATGCCCGGTATGGCGTGTAGCCGGTACCGCGGTGCCACTCTTGGGGGAACCCCTACAGGAGATGGGCCGACACGCGTCCGTGTCGGGGCCCTGTGGCGGGGAGACAGCTGGGGAGCGGACAATGGCCAACTCTGCCCTGTACCCGGTACGACAACTGTCAGTACCGCGGCGCTGTGTGGAATTGTAAACTCCACCCCTTACCTGCAGAGCTGTGTTCTGGCTGGAGACAAGGTGCCGGCGACTGCTACCTT
Organism: Birgus latro; assembly: GCA_018397915.1. Taxonomy (NCBI): domain Eukaryota; kingdom Metazoa; phylum Arthropoda; class Malacostraca; order Decapoda; family Coenobitidae; genus Birgus; species Birgus latro. Next base: position 23,590 of record JAGKTI010011281.1, read on the forward strand.
TCCGGGCCCTCATCTGAGCGCAAGAGGGGCGCCGGGGAGTCGGACAGGTAGGTCGTTCCTGCTCCCAGCCGTGCCGCGCTGGCGGTAATCTCCCGGTGATCTGGGGGGGGTTGGGGGAGCTGGTGTCGTCTGCTCCGCTTGCCGGGTGGTTGGTGGCTCTAATCCCTAACTCCTAACTCCTGTATTTCAATGACAATGATGATAACTATGGCCTGATAATAGTAATTTTTGTCCGTTCATAATATCAACAATCAGTTGTGAAATCAGACCCTGCCATTGCAAATGTAGTGTTGATAATATTAGTTCATTAATAGAAACATGAAATGTGTAGGCAAGAAAATGAGTAGCTTTACTTATATGCTGAAACAAGTGAATGTGGTACTGCAGACCATTTAACATATGTCTTAATGTTTAGGAGGGATTTGGGGGATGTGGATATACAGAAATCTATTTGCCCCATATCCTTTCTAAACATTAAGGCTGGTATAGGTATACTCGGGCTGTCTTCAATACACTCATCAGGTGCTGCCAGGTAGCACACTTAAAGGTATTCCATCATTCAACAGATCCCCAACAGTACTGAGCACTTCAAACTGATCTGCACACTGAGTTTCTTAAGATGGAACCTTTTTTGGTGGCATCTTGAGAATCTCTCAGTTTTGATTTGTAGCCTTAGAGCAGCAACCACAAGTCTGTGATCAGTAGCAAAGCACAGTGCACTCCTGAAAACCCTGCAGTTTTGATGGATCCTCCAGAGAGTACTAAAAAGAATGTGATCTATCACCTTTATACCAAGTCCAGTGGTGAAGATCTTGCTGCTGGAACCAAGATCCAGCAATTCTTAAATTACGGATTTGTAAAATCCAGAAAATAAGAACTTTTGGAATTCCTGGTTCCAAAGCCACGGGGACGTACACAATCACTGAAACTCTCCCTGTCAGTGCCAGTAACTGCATTTAAAGTCACCTATGGTCAGGAGTGTATCCTGCAAGGGGCACTGTTCCACAACAGTCATGTTTGGTGAAGAACAGCACTTTCTCTTCAAGCTCACTTATCTCAGAGTGTACACTGCAGTAAGAGATATGAATCCCAATGTGTGCTTCAATCTCACCAGCATTATATGCTCATCAGATGGAGTAATTATGTCGACACAAAGAGACAAAGTGAGCAGTAATTGCCACAACGACACCCCTAAGATGGGCACCAGTGTCAGCTAGACCAGTAGTATGTATAACCATCGCTACTGATCTCACCATGCCGAGGTCGCCTTACTTGAGAGAGTACAGCTATGCTGACCCCTAACTGACCCAACTCTCATGACAACAAAGGCAGTCAATCATCCTTTGAAAGGCTTAGAACATTCCAAGCCACCACCTGCAGTACCTTCTGAAGTTTAAACCAACTCTTGGAGCCTCTGGCTCGCGCATCCTCTGCACCACCATAACGCGAATCAAAAGAAGGGTCTGGGCTAGGGGTTCCCCCCTCCTGTTATCCAGTCACTGGGGTCCCGTAGGCTTTACCCAGCAACCATCGTAGTGGATACCAGCATGGAAGGCCCAAAAAGCCCTGCCGGGCCGTCATCTGAGAGAGAACGCTCTGGCAAAACTGGATCAAGGTTAGACAGCACGCATTGACCCCATCCCTATTTTCATTCTCTTGTTTCGCACATTTTTTTATTTATTTTTATTTTTATTTATTTATTTTTTACACGGAAGGGATGCAAACCCCATCCCAACCTCCCACGTCAAGAGAGGCTCACCACTAGCCTATGGACAGGGGCGTGGAATCCCTGACTATGACTATCCAGATTTTACCCCAGAGTTTTCCATCTCCTAGGTGGATAGCCAACCAAGTCTAACGAGCTGCACCCACCCTACTAAATGGCCGTTGGCATAAATTGCTCATGCACCCTTTGACAGGTTTTGTTTTTCATCCTGCACGGTGTCTAGCCATCCTCATCACTGGCCTAGACCAGTGGGGGTGCCGGTTTTGTCGCTGTCGATCCGACAGAGAAACAGGTAGTACTGGATTACATGTTACCAGCAGCAGAGCATTATGCGAATAGTGAACAAGCTTCTCATGTTCTAACATCCTGTGGAGGATATTCATGAGGGTTTGGTCACGTTCGCTCGCGCATGAGGATCGTCCACATACTCTATTATAGCAAACGAACTCCTGTTCACATTCTTTCCTTAGGTGTGGAACCACCTGTATGGGTGATATGCTCATCAAATTTTGTGTGAATGTGCAAGCATTGATCACCATAGAGCTGTCAGAACTGGACGAATGTGACGGTCATACTCACTGGTAAACACTAGATTTTCTTTTTTTTTTTCAATTAATTTTTTAGCTGATTATCATAAGCGCTGCAACCGTGAATAGCTGATGATTGCAGCCATAATATCTTGTATAGATATATCACAGATTTAAAAGCTATAGCCATAGCATGACGTCAAGCTTTTATGTGATAGAGTTAATACTCCAGAAATTATTATATACTTCCGGGATGGTACGGCCTTTAGAGGTTAGGGATGGCTCGTCAGTTACCGAACCATCCCTCTGGTGGTGAAAAGATGTTTCTTTCGACACAGTTGTACAGTACAATTTCTTTAAGATATTGTAGATATACGACTAGAGGGGTGACTGAAAGAATGCGCACGCATGTGTGTGTGTGTGTGTGTCACTGAGCTCAGTATGGAGTGGCTTTCTCATGGCTAGCACCATGTAGTTTGTGTAACAGCCGCCAGGGGCCCAGGGCGGCGCTGATGTTTATCTACACCACCGACGCCCACGTCTTTTGAAATCAGCCGGTGAATTTGGAAAATATAGTGCCATAGCCCACTGCTTAGCTTATGTAAGCAACAGCGAAACGGAAACAGCAAGCTAAGAACAGTGGATCCAATTGCATTACCATTGTGGAGGTGACAAGTGGAGGGGTTTCAATATGGCGGCCAAGGCTTCACGCTCGCTGCGGAGATAGCCACTCCATATTATAGAGCTCAGTGGTGTGTGTGTGTGTGTGTGTGTGTGTGTGTTGTGTGTAGATAAGGGAGACGGAAAGAATGTGTGTGGGTGGGTGTGTAGATGGGGGAGACGGAAAGAATGTGTGTGGGTGGGTGTGTAGATGGGGGAGACGGAAAGAATGTGTGTG
>JAGKTI010011282.1:0-26737 GCA_018397915.1 Birgus latro
TTAGTTTTTGAAGTCTCCAACATGCTTCCATGCATCGGCCTTGGTCATCTAATGGCAGCTCTCCATACTGCTCGATCTTTGGCAGCCTCCCTGTTCAGTCCCTTAACCCTTAGGTTACACTTAATGACCTCGTCCCATGTCTTTCTCAGTGTACCCCTCCCAACCCCTCCCCCAATATTAACACTTCTCACCCTCTGTACCCAATTATCATCCTCCACCCTCTCCACATGTCCAAACCACCTCAGCCTACCTCTCCTCATCACAACACCAATACACTCTAGTCCCATCCTACCTCTCAACTCTTCCATCATAAACCCAGCCCCCCCAGGCCTTGCACACTGGGACGCACTGCACATCCACCTAATCATCGTCATTTCTTTATGTTTAAGCCTGCAAATATCCTCCTCCTTTACTGCCCAGGTCTCACTACCATACAGCATCACACTCCTAACACATGCTGCATACAAAGACCCTTTAGCACGTAAGGAGAGTCCTCTCAATGTCAGGAGAGGCAACAGCTCCCTGAACTACTTCCAACCACTTCTTACCCTAGCAACCGAGCTAACTCCAGCCCCACCTCAGGCACATAACATGTCTCCCAAGTAACAAAACTCTTCCACACGTTCAAGAGACTCTCCAGCAAGTTCAATCCTTTCACGCCTAAAAATCTCCACCTGCTCTCCCCGACATGCCGCACACATAAAATCAACATTATCTCGCAGTCTACCTCTAATACCACTACATCTCTTGTGCACCCATTTATCACAAACACTGCACAAGATGGAATTACTTCCCACACCTTTGTGGCAAACTGCACATGGCCACTCTCCCTCTCCTCTCATTGTACCGCCACCAACCCTAGATATCATCACTTTTGTTTTATCTGCATTTACCCTTAAGCCCTTGTGCCCCATACCATTTCTCCATTTCTTAAATCTTTTCTCCGCCTCCTTTTCATTCTCTGCAATCAACACCAAATCATCAGCATACAACATCTCCCACAGGAGTCCATCTCTGAAGTCACGTGAGAGGGCTTCAAGTACCATGACAAACAACAAGGGACTCAAAACTGACCCCTGATGCACACCAACATTCACGGAAAACTCATCACTCAAAACTCCATTCGCGCTTACCAGGGTGCAAGCACCCACGTTCATGGCCATAACCACCCTAACCAGCCACTCTTCCAACCCTAGCTTTCTCATTGCCCACTTTACCACCTCTCTAGGGACTTTGTCAAAGGCCTTTTCCAAATCAGCAAAAACAAAATACAATTCCCTTTTCTTTCCAATATATTATTTCTGAAGCTGTCGAACAATGAATATGCATAAACCCAAATGCATCTCATCAATATTCACTCTTTCTCTAATCATACCTTCTAGAACTCTCTCTATTACTTTCATTATCTGATCTAAGAGCTTTATATGTCTGTAATTTCCCCTTTCCAGGGCATCACCCTTCCTTTGGACATATTTACAATTACACTCTTCAGCCAATCATCTGGGACAACACATTCATATATAATCATATTTATCAGGTCAGTGTAACCTCACCCCAGTATATCCTGTATATCCTGAGGCCTTCAACATTTCAGCAGTCAACCCAGACACACCTTCTGCCTTCCCTACCCGCATCCTGCTTATTGCCTCTCTCACAGTAGCAGTGCCAATCAGAGGCCAAGGGCCAAACACTGGATCTGCTGGCTCCAAACCTTTGCCTATCCCAGTCAAACTCCTCATTCAACAACCGGCTATAATGCTTTCTCCGTGCATCTTTAATATCCCCACTGTTCACCACTACCCTTCCTTCATCATTCTTCACACACTGCTCACCTAAAATGTCCCGATTATCCCTCTTCACCTGATTTGCCACCCTAAAAATCATATTTTTCCTTTCCCCATGATTTAGATTATCAAATAAAAGTCTTTGTGACTCAGACTTCGCCCTGTATACCTCTCTTCTAGCCCTATACTTGGCAGCCAAGTACTCCTTCCTGTTACCACCCTTCTTCCATTCCCGGAAAAGCCTTCTTTTCTCCTTAACTGCGGCTTCTACACCCTCATCCCACCACCAAGTTACTTTATGTCTTGGTGGGCCTCTTGTCCAACTACATATTGCATCGGTAACTCTCAAGAGGTTGTTCTTAAGGGCTTTATACTGTTCATTAACGCCTCTATCTACTGCTTCCTCAGCCACCACCTTTCTCATCTCACTGTAAAAGGCATCCCTTACTGATTGGTTTCCCAGCTACCATATTTTCCTCCTAGGTACATATGTCCTCCTTCTCATCACTCTTTCTTTAAGCACCATGTCAAAAAAAAAAAAAAAAAAAAAAAAAGGAGAAAGAAAAGTCAACGTCACCTTCACGTTTGAGCGACTCTGACGTGCTTTGTTTCAGTTCACTGCAGTGGCTGCTTTTTTGTTTTCTCATTGTGGGAAGTAATTCCATCTTGTGTAGTGTTTGTGATAAATGGGTGCACAAGAGATGTAGTGGTATTAGAGGTAGACTGCGAGATAATGCTGATTTCATGTGTGGGGGACGTGTCGGGGAGAGCAGGTGGAGATTGTTAGGCATGAGAGGGTTTAACTTGCAGGTGTCTCTTGAGTGTGTGGAGGAGTTTTGTTATTTGGGAGACATGTTATGTGCCGGAGGTGGGGCTGGAGTTAGTTCGGTTGCTTGAGTGAGAAGTGGTTGGAAGAAGTTCAGGGAGCTGTTTCCTCTCCTGACATTGAGAGGACTCTCCTTACAGGCTAAGGGGTCTTTGTATGCAGCATGTGTTAGGAGTGTGATGCTGTTTGGTAGTGAGACCTGGGCAGTAAAGGAAGAGGATATTCGCAGGTTTAAACGTACATAAATGACAATGATTAGGTGGATGTGCAGTGCGTCCCTGCGTGCAAGGCCTGGGGGGGCTGTGTTTACGATAGAAGGGTTGAGGGGTAGGATGGGACTGGAGTGTATTGGTGTTGTGATGAGGAGAGGTTGGCTGAGGTGGTTTGGACATGTGGAGAGGATGGGGGATGATAATTGGGTGCAGAGGGTGAGAAATGTTAATACTGGGGGAGGGGTAGACCGAGAAAGACATGGGACGAGGTCATTAAATGTGACTTAAGGGTTAAGGGACTGAACAGGGAGGCTGCCAGAGATCGAGCAGCGTGGAGAGGCGCCATTAGGTGACCAAGGCCGACACATGCAAGCATGTTGGAGCCTTCAAATACGAAACGAAACAAAACGATTGTAGCTCTACACCCACATTTCATCACCTGTTATGACATTTTTAAGAAAGTTTTTGTTTTGGCCATGTGGAGAGGATGGTGAGCAAGAGACTAACTAGGAGCGTGCATGTGAGTGAGATGGAGGGGGGGAAGATGGAAGGGGAGGCTAAGGATGAGACGGAGGGGGAAAGAGGGACGGGGAGGCCAAGGATGTGATGGAAGGATGGAGTGGAGAGGTATATGATAGAGGAGAGGGTGAACTGGGAGTAGGGCAGTGAAATTGTGGGGGACCAGTTGACATGGAGGTGATTTGTTTATGGCCACCCCTTATGGGATTAAGGCGTCTGGGAATAGATAGATAGGTTGATTTTTGTCATCATTTGAACAGTCAGACAGCTCCTGACCGACCATGACACAGTTCTCTTTTTGCTCATCTGGCAACAGGCACGGCTCAGATTTTGTGTCAACAGGATGCATCTTTAGTTTTTCAGTTAAAAATCTTATGGCACTAATTTCTACAGATGCCTACTTCTTTGGAAGCTTCACGTGCAGTCAGGCAACGATTTTCATTGATCTCAGTGCCCACCTTCTTAACGTGATTGTTGTCTTTTGACGTGGAAGAGCTGCCAGATTTGGGATCGTCTTTGGTGGATGTTCTTCCTGCTTTGAACCACTGGAACCACTTGTAACGTTGCGTATGGCTTGACCAATCATTTGCATAAGCCTCTTGCAACATTTGAAAAGTCTCTGTAAAAGTTTTTCCCAATTCAAAACAGAATTTCACGCAGACACATTGCTCTTCAAGATACTTCATTGTTCAACTTGCTCCAAATCGCCAAGTACACTAAACACATGTTTACTGAAATGTGTGTGTCTCGATGACTAAGTGATGTGGCATGATGCAGCAAGTGTTAAACTAAAGTTGAAAGTCACCGCTTCACAGCGTTCCTGTCGTGAGCACACTATGCCGGCTTGTTGGCGAGCTATTTAAAAAAGTATGGTTTCTTTTTGGACAGACCTCGTACCTCATTCATCACACTGTGACAATACAGACATCAGCCACGGACCTTTGGGTGTGACCAGTTGAAGTGGTTTGTTATCTGCAGTCCACTGGGTTCATGACCTGATGAGCTTTGAGTTACAACAACAACATTCAATCAGGAAAGTATTGGTACACAGTGTAATACAATTTGACACCATTGCAAAATTCTGTTTTACTCTAGCCAATGTTATACTCTGTTTATGATCATTCCATGTACAGGTATATTGCTTACATAACATTTCCTTGTCCATACTGTTATCATGTGCATATTCAATACAGTAATAGGTGATTTTCCCTGGAATATCAGAAACTGTACTGATCTTTTAAGATATCATTGGAAATCTCCTGTGCAATCTTTTTTTTATTTACTGTACACACCTCCATGTTTTTCTTTATTTGCTTTCAGAGTCTATCCACTCCTTTATAAGATACAGTACATTATTATCATTCATTCTGACTTGCCGTAAGTGCCTGGGATAGATGAAAAGCATCTACTTGCCCGAGTGCCAGGGGGTTATCTCCTCCTCTTCAGGCCCATAGTGGTGGTAGAGGGACATTGGTTACAAGATTGGGACAATGTGAGGTAACTTTTACCTGGTCGTGGCATGGTGGTTTGCTGCCTGGCTCTCATCTGAGAGTCCCGGGTTCGATTCCCAGCATAATGGTAATATGTTGGAGGATATTGTTATCATGGTGATGGTGATGACAGTGACTGTAAGATGCTGCATACTACAGTATTATCATAATGATGGTGATGACAGTGATGCCCACAGTGACAGTGATGGTGAATGGTTTTATGACATATTTCACTGGTTATTGTGTAGACATTGTTTCTGCTTTCTTGTTGTCTTGTAATTATTTCTGGATGCAACTTATCCTGTATTCATGGGAAATTTGTTGATAAGTAGGATAGAAGTTTTTCTGGATTGCAGGTGAATGATAAGGCAGATTACTTGTTGCTAGAATAAAGACATTTCACAGTGTTTCCTCAGATAACATTTTATTATTATTATTATTATTGTTATTTTTTTATTAGTGGTAGGTGGGGGTGCTCATCATCCACTCACTTGATGTAGTACTGCTCTTGGGTGACTGCCCTAAACTTTTTTCCTTCCTTCTTTCCTTCCTCTTCTGTCTTTCTTTCCTTCAGTCTTTCCTCATCCTTATGTATACGGGTGACTATACACTCGCTCTTCTGTCTTTCTTTCCTTCAGTCTTTCCTCGTCCTTATGTATACGGGTGACTCTACACTCGCTCTTCTGTGTTTTTTTCCTTCATTCTTTCCTTTTCCTTCTGCTTATGGGTGACTCTACACTGAGTGACCAGCCAAATGGTTTCCCTTATACCAGGAAACCATTACCAAACTAAATTATGGCACCTGGTGGTTTAATGGGCAATTAAGGCACTCCAATTGGATTGAGCCTGTGCAGGTTTCCATATCCAAGGGATGGTTGAGGTCTGTTGCTCACATATTGCCACTGAGGGATGAGTAAGGCTGGTCACTCATCTTAAATGTCAAGACCAACTTGCCTAGCCCTGAGCTTCTATGCTCCTCATGGGGCAACACAGGATTAGTTGATGATGATTATGGTATTATCCAGATTTATTTGTCCGTACCCGGACATAAAAGTTCCATCATCAGTGGCTGGCTGTCCCACAAAGTAAAAAAAGTCAGTTGGGTGGCTCAGTGGCCTCTCTGTCCACGTGTGAGTGATTGACCATAACCCACAAGCAGAGCAGACAGGGCTGTCCGGCTCCCTACTGAATGGTGAAAGTCCCCCGGTCTGCTGGATCGATCAGAAATTCTGCCAACTCGCAAGTAATACAAGCCCTAACCCACCAGAAGAGCAAAACCAACCATCTTCCTCATCATGGAACAGTCAAAGTCCCCCCTCCCCCCAAAACTATTGGTCATATCAAAATTCTGAAAACACCACGAGAAAGCTTGTGAATTCTGCATCTAGGCACATTCTTAGCTCGTGCATGATGCAGGTAAAAATTTTGTACTAGAATATGGGGAAGTTATATGAAGCTATTTTTACTCTTGAACAAGTTCATTTCTCACTGCATTTCTGTACTTTTACTCATCAGTTTTGTGTGTTTTTATTAGCTTATCTTACAGTACAGGAGTCCCTCATTTATGTGGACGCTCAGTATCCGAATGTGTTCATTATCCAGACGCTGGACCTTGGCTCTATTAAACCATTATCCAAATTTACTTGGGATTATGTGGATGTAAAAGTTCCCGAGAATTTCAGCTGGCCAGCAGACATGTTCAGACATTCAGTATCATGGCCGCTGGACTTCAGCCATGATTGGGGAGTAGTCCGTAACCCACATCCAGAGCTGAAAAGTCCATCCGCCCCTGTACTGAATGGTCAGAGCCGCGCACTCGTTTGATCGCTCCCAACGAACCTCCACACCCAAGTAATACAACTGTAACCAGCAAGCAGTGTCAAAACATCTGTACGCATACCCACCGAATGTCCAGTGTTGCACGGTCACTGGGCAGTCTTTCCCAACTGCCACCACCATCAAACACAGACCATGAGCCTTGAGTATGTGTTCGGTGACAGCGGCCGTCTGCCTCTCTACCGAATGTCTAACGTCACGTGGCCTCTGGGCTAAGTCTTTCCTAACCGCCACCACCATGGAATACAGACCACAAGCCACGAGTACATGTTCGGTGACAGCGGCCGTCCGCCTCTCTATGAGTTGTGTTTCTGCATGGCCACTCGACGTCTAACAGACTGCAAGCCACTAGTAAATGTACAGTTAAAGTGCCTGTCCACCTGTTGACAGAAGGGGGAGAATCCAGTTCACAGCTTTGCTTCTTCGCCTCTCCTGTCCCTCCTTCATACCCTCCCAGCTCACCCCTCACTTCCGCAATCCGTACCCTCCTCCTTGGTGATAACACTGACTCGTGATTTTTCAGATATTTTTGCAGTTTATTCAACTTCTATTGGCCGTATTGAAATTACACAAAATTCACGAGAGAACTCATGAAATTCTGCATCTGGACATATACTTCACTCTTGAGAGAGGCTGGCAAAATTTTGCACTAGGATGATGAGAAGTTATATGAAGGTAAGTTTTACTCCTGAACACTTTATTCTCACTGCATTTCTGTACTTTTACTTATCAGTTTTATGTGTTTTTATTAGCTTAACTTATAGTTTAAACACCAGCCAAGTTGATGGTACACCATTTATACCAGTATAACCAATTTCCGGTGGTGTATTTGGCTGAGGAATTTTTTTGAGCCCTGGGAGCAATCACGCGTCACATGTAACTGATTTTCAAACCGTCTTCAGGATTTTTGTGGATTTCTGTTGTTTATGCATTTTCATGATGTTTAAGAAGTGGAGAGATGGAATGGGGTACAAGGGCTTAAGGGTAAATGCAGATAAAACAAAAGTGATGATATCTAGGGTTGGTGGCAGTACAATCAGAGGAGAGGGAGAGTGGCCATGTGCAGTTTGCCACAAGGGTGTGGGAAGTAATTCCATCTAGTGTAGTGTTTGTGATAAATGGGTGCACAAGAGATGTAGTGGTAGAAGGTATGATTAGAGAAAGAGTGAATATCGATGAGATGCAGTTTGGGTTTATGCCAGGCAGGGGGACAGCTGATGCCATATTCATTGTTCGACAGCTTCAGGAAAAATATATTGGAAAGAAAAGGGAATTGTATTTTGTTTTTGTTGATTTGGAAAAGGCCTTTGACAGAGTCCCTAGAGAGGTGGTGAAGTGGGCAATGAGAAAGCTAGGGTTGGAAGAGTGGCTGGTTAGGGTGGTTATGGCCATGTACATGGGTGCTCGCACCCAGGTAAGAGTGAATGGACCTTTGAGTGATGAGTTTTCCGTGATTGTTGGTGTGCATCAAGGGTCAGTTTTGAGTCCCTTGTTGTTTATCATGGTGCTTGAAGCCCTCTCACATGACTTCAGAGATGGACTCCCATGGGAGATGTTGTATGCTGATGATTTGGTGTTGATTGCTGAGAATGAAGGGGAGGCTGAGGAAAGATTTAAGAAGTGGAGAGATGGTATGGGGTACAAGGGCTTAAGGGTAAATGCAGATAAAACAAAAGTGATAATATCTAGGGTTGGTGGCGGTACAATCAGAGGAGAGGGAGAGTGGCCATGTGCAGTTTGCTACAAGGGTGTGGGAAGTAATTCTATCTTGTGTAGTGTTTGTGATAAGTGGGTGCACAAGAGATGTAGTGGTAATAAAGGTAGACTGCGAGATGATGCTGATTTCATGTGTGCGGCGTGTCGGGGAGAGCAGTTGGAGATTGTTAGGCGTGAGAGGGTTGAACTTGCAGGTGGGTCTCTTGAGTGTGTGGAGGAGTTTCGTTATTTGGAAGGCATGTTATGTGCCGGAGGTGGGGCTGGAGTTACCTCAGTTGCTAGGGTGAGAAGTGGTTGGAAGAAGTTCAGGGAGCTGTTTCCTCTCCTGACATTGAGAGGACTCTCCTTACGTGCTAAGGGGTCTTTGTATGCAGCATGTGTTAGGAGTGTGATGCTGTTTGGTAGTGAGACCTGGGCAGTAAAGGAAGAGGATATTCATAGGTTTAAACGTACAGAAATGACAATGATTAGGTGGATGTGCAGTGCGTCCCTGTGTGCAAGGCCTGGTTGGCTGGGTTTACGATGGAAGAGTTGAGAGGTAGGATGGGACTGGAGTGTATTGGTGTTGTGATGAGGAGAGGTAGGCTGAGGTGGTTTGGACATGTGGAGAGGATGGGGGATGATAATTGGGTGCAGAGGGTGAGAGGTGTTAATATTGGGGGAGGGGTTGAGAGGGGTAGACCGAGAAAGACATGGGACGAGGTCATTAAGTGTGACTTAAGGGTTAAGGGACTGAACAGGGAGACTGCCAGGGATCGAGCAGCATGGAGAGCCGCCATTAGGTGACCAAGGCCGACGCATGCAAGCATGTTGGAGCCTTCAAAAACGAAACGAAACGAAACGAAACAAGAGATGTAGTGGTATTAGAGGTAGACTGCGAGATGATGCTGATTTCATGTGTGCGGCGTGTCGGGGAGAGCAGGTGGAGATTGTTAGCCGTGAGAGAGTTGAACTTGCAGGTGAGTCTCTTGAATGTGTGGAAAAGTTTTGTTATTTGGGAGACATGTTATGTGCCGGATGTGGGGCTGGAGTTAGCTCGGTCGCTAGGGTGAGAAGTGGTTGGAAGAAGTTCTGGGAGCTGTTGCCTCTCCTGACATTGAGAGGACTCTCCTTACGTGCTAAGGGGTCCCTGTATGCAGCATGTGTTAGGAGCGTGATGCTGTATGGTTGTGAGACCTGGGCAGTAAAGGAAGAGGATATTCGCAGGTTTAAATGTACAGAAATGACAATGATTAGGTGGATGTGCAGTGCGTCCCTGCGTGCAAGGCCTGGGGGGGCTGGGTTTACGATGGAAGAGTTGAGAGGTAGGATGAGACTGGAGTGTATTGGTGTTGTGATGAGGAGAGGTAGGCTGAGGTGGTTTGGACATGTGGAGAGGATGGGGGATGATAACTGGGTACAGAGGGTGAGAGGTGTTAATATTGGGGGAGGGGTTGGGAGGGGTAGACCGAGAAAGACATGGGATGAGGTCATTAAGTGTGACTTAAGGGTTAAGGGACTGAACAGGGAGGCTGCCAGGGATCGAGCAGCATGGAGAGCCGCCATTAGGTGACCAAGGCCGACGCATGCAAGCATGTTGGAGCCTTCAAAAACGAAACGAAAACGAATCGATGTTTAGCATTAATGTAGATAATCCTCTGTATGTTTTGATGTCTAAATATGGCAGAATGACTGGAAAACAGTGCTAAAATTAAGAGGAGTACTATACATACAGTAGTGTATATGTAGGGTGTTTTTAGGTTTCCATTTTTTTTTTTTTTTTATGGTTTTCTTGGTGTTCAGGATTACTTTGGATATTCCTGTCTGTGTTTTGATGTCTAAATATGCCAGATTGACCTGAAAACAGTGCCAAAATTAGGAGGGTTACTGTACTTACAGTAGTACTGTATATAGGTAGGGTGTTTTTTTGGTTTTCTGTGTTTTTTTTTCATTGTTTTCTTGGTGTTTAGCATTACTTTGGATTGTGTGTTTTGATGTCTAAATATGGCAGATTGACCTGAAAACAGTGCAAAAATTAGGAGGGGTGCTGTACATAGAGTAGTGTATAGGTCAGGTGTTTTTCGGTTTTCAGTGGTTTGTTTGCATGTTTTTTTCTTTTGGTATTAAAAAGTATTTTAGATAATCCTGTTTATGTTTTGATGTCAAAATATGGCAGAATGACCGAAAAACATTGCCAAAATAAAGAGGGGTACTGTACATATGGTAGTGTAAAGGTAGGGTGTTTTTTGGTTTTCAGTGGTTTTTCTCCATGGTTTTCTTGATGTTTAGCATTACTTTGGATATTCCTTTGTGTATTTTGATGTCTTAATATGCCTGAATGACCAGAAAACACTGCCAGATTAAACATAGGTACTGTAAAAATAGGTTAGGTATGGGTTGGAGGTTGGGTATAGGTTGGGTCAGGATATAGTAGGGGAATAGTGTTCATTACGTGGATGTTGCCGCTACCTGGACAGAACAGAGCCTTTGGCTCTATAATATCTGGAAAAATGAGGGATTACTGTATAAATACCAGTGAAGATGATGGCATACAATTTATACCAATATAACCAATTTCCATGAGCATATTGGGCTGCGAAAACATTTTTCTTTGGGCCTGGGAGGAAGCAGACAGGCCTAGCTGGGTAACTTTCTGCTTAGTGAGTCAGTTGGTGTGTGGCAGACTTATAGTAATGACAATGTTGGTTCTGAAAATTGTTGTGTAACCGTCGTCTTCATTTATTTCCTTGTGAATTTTTGTTGTTTATACATTGTTTTCTTAGTATCTAGCATTTTAATGGATATTCCCACATGTGTTATGATGTCTACATAGCTGAAGGACCAGAGAACTTTGCCACAGTTAGGAGGGGTACTGTATGTATAGGTAAGGTATTTGTGGATTTTAATTGTTTATGCATTGTTTTCTTTGTGTTTAGGATTATATTGCATATTCCAGTGTGTGTTTTGATGTCTAACACAGATGAAAGACCGCAGAACACTGCCAAATTTAGGAGGGGTATTGTCAATGTAGTTACGGTTTTTGTGTTTTTTTGTTGTTTATGCATTGTTTTCTTAGTGTTTAGAATTACAGTGCTTATTCCAATGTGTTTTTGATGTCTAAAAAGAGCTGAAAGACTGGAGAACACTGCCAAAATTAGGAGGGGTGCTTTACTTATAGGTTGGGTATAGGTATAGGGTTGGGTATGGGTAGAGTATGTGCACAGTAGAGGATATTGCTTTGTATCCAAACTTTGCCTCTATCTGGATATGCCTTGGTTCTACTATGTTGGATAATTGAAGGATTACTGTATTAAGCATCACCATATAATTGATGAAGCTTTTTGTTTTCATCAGTATTATTATTATTACAGTATTATAATTACTGTATTATTGTTATCATTATTATATTATTATTATTATTATTAATACAGTACTCCCTGTAATAACCGGACACCCAATTCCCGGACACCCCAGTGTCCGGACATTTTGGGCCCAGGCCTTCGGAACTCCAAAATGGCCAAAAAAACAAAAAAGCAATAAAAAAGTAAAAAATCCATCTTTTTTTCCAACCGTACTTGATCTTGGATCGTGATGCCGAACAGCTGTGTTTTCGCTCGCTGTAGAGCAGCCCCCTGCTTCCTCCTCCTCACCGTTCCCCTTCCCAGTTCCCGCTTAACTACCATCATGACTAGACAGTCGTCGCAGTGGCTGCCACTCGTGCTTGTTTTTGTAAAAAAAAAAAAAAAAAGTGAATAAACTGCAGTACCTCACCACTAGACCACATGGAAATTTAGTGTTGTGCAGTGTTAAGAGATTAGAATTCAGAGTGCAAACTGGCATGTTGCAACTGGCTTGGGCAAGTAAGAACAGAATTATAATTCACAGAACAGAATTATAATTCACATTGCTAAGGATTAAGTGCAGCACAACACTGGATTACTCTACGTGTTTCAAAGCATTTTCACCACTGTCAGAGCCTTAGAGGAGGTGGGTTAGTCGTCGTAACGGCCACAGACGTGTTGTAAGTACGCTGGAATTTTCTAAGTATTTTCCAAACTCACCTCTAATTCCTCATTCTCTGGTTCCATTTCATTAATTTCATGCTTTGCATCCCTTATTTGTGTGAATAGGGTCTTAAATAGGTGCTGTTCATGTCTGGTAGGGAGTTACAGTACCCTGTCAACTGCTAAATTTTTCCATACTCATCTCCAGTTCCTCATTCTCTGGTTCCTTTTCATTTATTTCATACTTTCTGTTCCTTATTTGTGTGAATAGGGTCTTAAATAGGTGCATGTCTGGTAAGGAGTTATGTAGGTGGTTTTCTGAGTTAGGCTGGGTTAGGGTCCATAAGTACCTGTCCAGAAGGCTCAGACCCAGTTTCCGGACGGACCCAATTTCCAGGCATGCCCTTGGCTCAGATATTGGAGAAATTACTGTATTATTACAGTATTATTATTATTATTATTTATTATTTTTCTTTATACTTTTTTTTCCATTGATCTTTATGATTTTATACATGAAGGTACCCTAAGGGTAACTTGTGCCAGGTATAAATGACCTTGACCTAGTTTTGAAGGTGATATACTCATTTTTATTCTAAAAACTCCATATCTGAAATTGAAATATCTCAGAAACTAAGTGAGATTCAGCCCTTTGGTTGAAACTCCTATGATAAAAATGTTTGCTGAATAATTTGGGCTTAATAATTTGCCACTTATCATAGTCGAAAGTACAGTACTGAGTTAAAATCTGCTCTGTTCCTCTTTGCATCATGGTTTAGAGAAAACCACCAAAGCTTTAAAGCTGTAATTTACCAGATATATAGCTGTGGTCTCTCTTATGATCTGAAAGGAATATGGTTACAGTTAAGCACAGGGTTTGCCAGTTTTTGAGACATCCGTAAAATTTACACATGCATTCTTCGACACCTTTGTTTTCAGATCCCTTGTTGATGTTACGCTGGAAGTTACCTTAGGGTCTTAAGATCTTGTTTATATTAAACATACACTCAACCCTCGGCTATCACGGGTTCTGCTATAGCGCCATATCGCTATCATGCCTGTATAAAAAACTACCCAAATACCTTTATCTTCCACTAAATGCCTGCTATCACGCACCGGAAGTGTTCGAAAATTTAGAAAAGACTGGGCTCCGGTGTTCCGCCCAGCCAACAAAAGATTCACTCGGTGATTGGTCGCGTGACATTAGCGCCAGCCGAGCGCTGATTGGCCTCCCGACCAAGTCTCCTACGCCACCCACCAAGCCATTCAAGTGATCATCCTCAGACTGCGAACAGTGATAGCGAGAACAATGACCTTTTTTGTGATACTACAGTGGCCTAATAACTCAAAGTCAAATGGCCACCCCGTATGGGATTATGGCATCTGGCAACTGATAGCTAGATCACCCATAGCTGTGTTCATTAACCCCTTAACCCCGGGGTTGTCGGAGGTGCTCTGTGCCTGTCCTGCGGGGCAAATCCGCGCTCCAACTGACTTTTTAAAAATATTTGCCAAAAATCAGTAATTAGTCCTAGAATATTATAATTACATATGCATATGGCACATACCTTCAGCTTTCTCCTGGGATGTTCTTTTATCACTCGTCGACTACCGTAGGGCTCGTGGAGACTTCTGAAGTTGGGTAACTAAGTCTCCACTTTACACTTCCCGACATCCCATAATATGAATACCACTGCCTGATATTATCACTAGAAACACTGTTCAATGATTTCCAAGTAGTCTGGAATCCATACTACAAATAAAAAAACACTGTGAAAGCAGTGTAAAATACGAGGGCATACGAGCTTCCCACTCGCACTAATTCCTTTATTGTTGATGATTAATGGCTTTGAAAAATAGTTTCACACTGCTTTTTTTTTTTTTTCAATGGACACCGAAACTTATTCCTGGTGAAATAAGCGTGATGCTATATGGCCATCACAAGGGATGTTAAGTTCTGATTTTTATTAACCCTCTCCATAAAACAAATAACTCAAAGTCAAATGGCCACCCCTTACGGGATTATGGCATCTTTTTTTTTTTTTTTTAATGCAAGGAAGAAGGAACCAAAGGCCACAGGCCTGCATACTGTTCCTTCCAAGAAAAAGCAAAAACAGTACAAAAGAGAGCCAAATTCAAGATCCGTTCAATTCGAGATGCCTGGAGACACTGCGTTTGAAAGACTGGAGATCATAGGAAGTAGGAAATACAGACAGAGGAAGACAGTTCCAGAGTTGACCAGTTGCATAAATGAAGGACTGGGAGTAATGGTTAACTCTTGCATTAGAAAGTTGGACAGAAAAGGGATGAGAGTTTGTTGCTAGACGGGTACTGCGTGCCCATCGTAGAGGTGGAGGGATGCAAGCAGACAGTTCAGAGGAACAGTGACCATTGAAGTAGCGATAGAAGAGAGATAAAGATGCAACAGTGCGGCGAAGAGACAAAGGTTGAAGGGAATCAGTAAGAGGAGGAGAGTTAATGAGACGAAAAGCCTTTGACTCCACCCTATTATGAGAAGAGCTGCATGTGGGGAGCCTCCCCACACATGAGAGTTGTACTCCATACACGAGCGAACAAAACCCGTGTACAAGGTCAACAACTGTGCAGGGGTAAAGAAAGTTCGGAATCGGCTTAGCACACCTAATCTCTTGGAAGCAGATTTCACAAGAGATGTAATATGTTCTTTCCAAGACAAATCCCGAGAGAATGAAACCCCAAGCATGTTCAAGGATGATGCAGGACATAACTGTTCATTATTAAACATTAGTGGGTATTCCTGAGGAAGATTTTGTCGGGTTGATAAGTGTAAGAACTGAGTTTTGGATGCATTAAAAATAACAAGGTTATTTTTACCCCAATCAGACATTAGGTGTGCCATAGCCTCATCCCTTTTTTGTTGAAGTAACTGCTGAGATGGACGTTGCAGGAACCGAATGGAAAGGTGAAGGGTGGAATCATCAGCATATGAGTGGATAGGGTTAGATGTACAGCTTAGAAGGTCATTGATGAATAAAAGGAAGAGAGTAGGTGATAGGACAGAACCCTGAGGAACACCACTGTTGATAGGTCTAGGAGAGGAACGATGGCCGTCTACAACAGCGGCTATAGAACGACCAGAAAGGAAGCTAGAGATGAAGGCACAGATAGAAGGATAGAAACCGTAGGAGGGCAGTTTGGAAATTAAAGATTTATGCCAGACTCGATCGAAAGCCTTTGAGATGTCAAGTGCAATGACAAAGCTTTTGCCAAAGTTCCGAAAGGAGGATGACCAAGAGTCTGAAAGGTAGGTGAGAAGATCGCCAGTGGAGCGTCCCTGACAGAACCCATACTGATGATCAGAAAGAAGGTTGTGACAGGAAAGGTGCTTTAAAATTTTTCTGTTAAGAATTGACTCGAAAACTTTTGATACACAGGATGTTAAAGCAATTGGACAGGAAAGGTGCTTTAAAATTTATCTGTTAAGAATTGACTCGAAAACTTTTGATACACAGGATGTTAAAGCAATTGGACGATAGTTAGAGGGTTGGGAATGGTCACCCTTCTTTGGGACTGGCTGAATGTGAGCAAACTTCCAGCAAGAAGGAAAGGTACAAGTTGAGAGACAAAGGCGAGAGTTTACCTAGGTAGGGTGTAAGCACAGAAGCACAGGTTTTGAGGACAACAGGAGGGACTCCATCAGGACCATATGCCTTTATAGTATTGAGGCCAGTGATGGCAGAAAACACATCAGCTGAAGAAATTTTAATGTCAGTCAAGAGGAAGTCATAGGGGGGAAGTGATGGAGGAATAGCACCGGAGTCGTCTAAGGTGGAATTGGAGGAGAAAGTCTGAGCAAAGAGATCTGCTTTATCAGTAGAAGAAATAGCTACAGAGCCATCAGAGTAGAAAAGAGGAGGGAAGGATGATGAGGTAAAGTTGTTAGAAAGGTTTTTGGCAAGGTCCCAAAAGGAGCGAGAAGAATTCGAGTTGGAGAGTTGGGAACATTTAGCACGGATGAAACTGTTTTTAGCAGAGCGAAGAACAGACTTAGCACGATTCCGGGCAGAAATATATAAAAGGTGTGATTCAGGGGTGGGTTGGCTCCGGTACCTCTTATAGGCCCTCTCCTTGTTGCGGACAGCATTAGAACAAGCGTGATTAAACCAAGGCTTTCTTGCATTAGTCAGAGGATATGAGAAAGGAATGTATGCTTCCATGCCCGAGAGAATAACCTCCGTAATGCGCAAGGCACACTCAGATGGCTCCCGGCCAAGGAAGCAATAATCATTCCATGGAAAATCAAAGAAGTACTGCCTGAGGGCCTCCCAATCTGCAGCTCCAAAGTGCCACAGGCGGCGTTTCTTTGGAGGGTCCACAGGCTGTACTGGAGCGATTGGACATGTTAAGGTAATAAGATTATGATCGGAGGAGCCCAACAGAGAGAAAAGATGAACAGTGTAAGCAGAAGGATTAGTTGTTAGGAAAAGGTCAAGTATGTTGGAACTCTCTCCAAGGCGGTCAGGGATACGGGTAGGGTGCTGTACAAGCTGATCTAGGTCATTAAGGATAGAAAAGATGTAGGCTTGTTCACCAGGTGGATCAGTGAAAGGAGAGGAGAGCCAAAGGTGGTGGTGAACATTGAAATCTAGAATGGAGATTTCAGAGAAAGGAGAAATGGATAGAATGTGTTCCATCGTAGAAGTAAGATAGTCAAAGAATTTTTGATAGTCAGTAGAATTAGGAGATAAGTAAACAGCACAGATATATTTAGTCAGAGAATGACAGGAAAGCCGAAGCCAGAGAGTAGAGAATTCAGAAGAATCAAGTTCAGGAACACGAGAGCAAGATAGATCGTTGCGTACATATGCGCAACAGCCACCTTTGGCTTTGAAACGAGAATAGAGAAAGTAGGAGGATACAGAAAAGGGTTTGCTGTCAGTTGCCTCAGACAGCTGAGTCTCAGTGAGAAAGAGAAGGTGAGGTTTAGAGGAGAAGAGGTGGTGCTCGACAGCGTGAAAGTTAGAGGTGGTGCTCGACAGCGTGAAAGTTAGAGGAAAGGCCGAGAATGTTACAGAAATGAAGAAGGAGTGAGTCAGAAAGTAGTTCCAGGCAGCTCTTTGAGTCGTCACTGGGAGACGGGCGGATGGTGGGGGCATTTATGTCCCCCCCCCGGGGACTCCGAGGCATGATTTTTGTACGCTATTTCGAAGAAATTTTGAAAAGGAAGTGTAGTGTGTAGCGTGTATGTAGTTTGGTGTTGACAGTTAGAGAAACTTGTATTGGAGAGCATGCTGGTCTACTCTCTGTGTAACTGAGACACTGAAAAAGTTCAGCAAAGGAGGATGGTCAGGAACAAGTCCTGAGGGCTGATGAAACGGGAGCTCCAGCTCTCCCTGTCATCAGCTTTCCATCCTCCTTGGGAGTACTGCCCTGCTCGACTGGTGCTACAGTCTCCTCACCCTATCTGGCAATAGATAGATAGATCACACATAGCTGTGTTCATTAATGACGGCGAATTGTCTTGTTATTGTTGTGATGGCAAATTGTCCCGAAACTGTCAGTCCTTGCTGATGACTTCTTTATAGCTTTTTTTTTTTTTTTTTTAATGTCTGTTTAAAATATAATAGTTTTATACTGCATGTTTTTTTTTTTTTTAATGGGCACCGAAACTTATTCCTGGTGAAATATGTGTGATGTTAGACGGCCATCAAAAGGGATATTAAGTTCTGTTTTGATTAACCCTTCCCGTAAAACAAATAACTCAAGTCAAATGGCCAACCCTTACGAGATTATGGCGTCTGGCAATAGAGAGATAGTATATTTCTAATTTGCATGCTCATTTTTAGACTATTATGTGTTATTATGTGGTACAAAAAAGGGTATCTTAGGGGTAAATATTGAGGTCATGGCACCATTAGAATTACAGTATTACCATAAGTTCTTCAATTCGGCTATCGCGGTTTTAGCTATAGTGCAGCCATAGCAGCACCGATTGGGCGTGATAGCCGAGCGTTGAGTGTACTGTATATACCATAAATAGTTGTGGCGAAGTTCTCTTATTGTGGCTACACAATAAGAATAGGTAACTAGTTATTATTATTATATCTTGATGGTAGGTTGTGTCAACCATCATCTGCTCACCTGCTGTTGTGCTGCCTGCTTCTTCCTTCACCTTTATCATTGTTTTTCTGTGTTTCCCCTCCTGTCTTTCTGTTTCTCCCATCTTTCCTGTCACATTTTATTGCTTTTCTTTCCTTTTCAGGTGACTTTACATTGAGTAACAAGCCTTATGGCTTCCTGTAAGCCAGGAAACTATTTACAGTACTGGGTGGTAACCATATAACCAACCCTTACGTGTTCCCTATCTGTCACCAAGTGGATTGGCAGAGGGTTAGTGCCCCCTCCCCGTAAAACAACTAACTCAGAGACAAATAGCCACCCCTTATGGGATTATGGCATCTGGATATAGATAGATAGATTATTATTTCTCACTTAGATTCTTCACTCACATGGTGGTATAAATATCTGGTTGAAGAAGCCTGTGTTTTCACATTTGAAATCCATAAGGTGTCTGGAACATGTATTTTATCTATTTTTTATTTATTTTATTTTCTATTTTTTTTATACTTTTCATTTTTTAAATATGCATTGGTGCTTGGGATGTAGGGCCATCTCCAATAGTTTCAGTGATCTCATTACAGTCGCTTAATCCTGGGGCCTCCTGGACCTGGAAGGATAAAATGGATTGGCTATATTTTAATTAATTTATTTACTAGGTTTACTATTTGCTTTACCCTTAAATGCTCAAACTATTAAAACCTAGCCTTAAGGCTCTCACACCTCACAGGAGTATTCATTTATTACCAAATTGTGTTGCACTGCTTTCAGATGAAGTTGAAAAGCACCTAGAGGAGTGTGCCAGTGACAATCTTATTGCTGTTACTCGCAAAGTTGGTCAGAAGGGATCCAAAGTTGGGATTGAGCAGGAGGGCTTCAGGTTACCCACCCCACCAGTAAGTTTGTGTACTGTATTGCTAATCACAGTATGTAGAAATAAGCAGGGATATGGAGTCAGATTTAAAATATTTTGACTCTAACTCCGACTCCAGGAAATTTTAAGGTTGCGACTCAGATTCAGACTCCGACTCTGCTTCCCCTCCCACCTGTCTCTTTTCTGCAGTACAGTAGCAGGCATACTGCATTACTTACATATTTTCAAGTTTAGTTCATCCATATTATTAGTGTATATAATATCATAAATGAATACAACTGTGGCAGCCCTTGGCAATGTCAAAGGCATGCCTGGGCGTCGGGTGCCAATGGGGTCACCTAACTGCACATTTTGCATGCGCATCGTTTCCCTCATAGCAGGAGGCAGAGGGGATGCTCCGGCAGCAGACTGGTGGGTCATGTGGGATTACCAGTTGGACCCCCGTAATGAATTACCCGGCTCACACACACATACACACACACAGCGGAAGTTCCGACACGTGTGTGTGTACCCAAGATGTTTAATAATTGTTCAGTGTACCATGCTCATGATTATGTTTCCAAGTAGTGATTGATGTCACACGCATGTTGCGTAAAATTGTTTTGTTGTTATTTTGTTTTATCGTTTGTATTTTAGCAGCCGTGGCTCAGTGGGTTAGAGCGCTCCGCTCTGGCCGTAGGGTCGGAGGATCGAATCCACCCAAGGGTCATTGGTAGACATCAGGAAGGGCATCCGGTCATAAAATGCTACACGCTCCAATCCAAAAAGGCCGACGCATGCAAGCATGTTGCAGCCTTCAAAAACGAAACGAAACGAAACGAATTGTTGTGTTGTAGGGTTAGGACAGAGTTGTCTATCGTGGCAGTGGCACTGCTAGGCCAGTTGTGCCTAGCAGTGCACCCAAGTACTTTACACGAGAATTGATCATGTAAAAGATTCGGAGTAGGAGATATTTTTACTGACTCCGACTCCGACTCCAGCCAAAAGTATCTGACTCCTCAACTCCTGACTCCAACTCTGACTCCACACCCCTGGAGATAAGAGACCTTGATATAAAGTTTGGATGCCTGATGCTGTGACATTTCTCTTGTCACTTCCAAAGTTTGAAGCTTTTCCAGTTTCTTTCAGGTATTGTGTACTGTTAAGATCTAGACTGCAACAGCAGCAGTCGCAATTATTTATTTGCAGTTAGCATCAGGTAATGGTAGTGATAGCCAGTAGTGATAACCTGCACTTCTGTGCATAAACCAACTGTGCATACTTATCCCATTAGCCCATTAATAAACCTAATGGGTTTGCCAGTTCAATGGCTTGACCCCAACCTTCCAAAAACCCAGTTTGACTCACAGCTGGACTACAAAGATGCTTCCTAAGGGAATAGCCCACTGTGTTTATGTAAAACTGACATATGATGTTGGCATTCAAGAAGTTAAAAGTAGTAAATATGTGGGAAATAAGTACTGCACTACAGATGTGCATCCTAAGGTGTATAGAGGTAATAGTAGTAGAGTAACCCTAGGCTGTCTGGCCAAGCAAACCCATCAACCACAAGTAAACAATCAACCCTGCAAGGCTATCCTGTGAAGTGAACTGATATTTACTTGCAGTGGACACCTCCTTTTCACAGCAAGGTGTGGGAAAGAATGTGGAGGTCTGGTTCCTGAATGGATGCCGCATTTACGTCTCCATGCAGTTAACGGGCAGCTTAGTAGGCTCCACATCACTCCTGTACTTGGTTATATGTTTACCGCCCAGAGTTGTAAATGGTTTCCAATGCTGATTGGTTCCGGGTCCCATGCCACCTCCCCCTGAAACCCATTTATGTAATGTAAAATTAATTGATCACACGTGAAAAGAAACTAGTATTAAGGTAGGTGGTGGCGACCATCATCCACTCACTTGATGTAGTGCTGCCTACTTCTTCCTTAGCCTTTATCATTCTTTTTCTGTGCCTGCCCTCCTTTCTTCCTATTTCTCCTATATTTCCTGTCACTTCTTACTGCTTTTCTTTCCTTTACAGGTGGCATTACATTGAGTGACAAGCCAAATGGTTTCCTGTAAGCCAAGAAACCATTTACAACGCTGGGTGGTAACCATATAACCAAACCATACGTGCTCCCTACGTGTCAACAAGTGGGTTGGTGGAGGGTTAGTGCCCCTCCCCCCAAAAAAAAATAACTCAAAGTCAAATGGCCACCCCATACGGGATTATGGTGTCTGGCAATAGATAGATAGACATAATAGGCAAGGAAACTCACTTGGATGGCTGGAGTGAAGTGCTTAATGGAAGGGATGGGGGTGTAATTTCCAAGGCAGGTGGTGTTGGTACTGCACCCTGCTATCTCTGGCACCTCCACCCTCCTCTGCCTCTGCTGCCTTCCCCTCTCTACACAATACATCCATCCTGTGCTGCATCTCTTCTGTCTGCTGCTCCTGCACAAACCCAGAGAACTCCTCATCCTCGAGCAGGTCCATGATGGCATCATCACTGGGTTGTGCTCCATGCTCAACTGCCCCTGCTGCATGCACTTGGCCTTCCACCTCTTCCACTTCCCGGGGTCTGCTGAGGAAGCGGGTTATCAGAGCTTGCTGTCGTGCATTCAGTTTCTCATTGAACATGGAACTGGCACTCATGCTTGCTGGCAAACTCTGCAAGGTTGACATCCTTCTGTGAATTCTCAAGAGTGAGCAACCATGATGAAAGAGATGACATTGTTGGAGTTTTATCATCTTCTTTTGGCTGCTATACTGGCTGCTGCTGTTCAGTATTGTCCTCCTCCAACTCCAACTTTTCTGCAACAGACACTGATGGTGTGTGGCCGATCAAGTGCTCCAATTCATTGTTGGTTACGTCAGCAAACACGGGAAGTCCGTGCGCATGGTTTGTTTACGTTTTTCACGCTGCGAACAGAGGGGTTTCACACAAAACCTAGTGTTTGGGGATATTTGCATGCCACTGCTAACCATGAAACCGCGAATGATAATGTCACTAAACTTGGGCTCCACTGTACAAGCAAGCAAGAAATGAAGAAATGATTATATAAGGATAAGGGAAGAAGCTCAAAGGCAGTTTGAGGGAGACATTATAAATAAAAGTACTGATCAACTGAAGATGTTTTACAGCTACCTACAAAGCAAAACAAAAGTCAAAGATAAAATACAGTTCATCATGGAAGAGGGGAAAACCTATATTGTTGAGGAAGATATTTGTGCAGTACTAAACAAAAGCTTGCAGTCAGTTTTTACAGAAGAAAGTAGATTTGAGGGAGATGAAAACAAACAGTTATGTCCACACATTTTAGTAAATATACATGTATCGAAACAAGAGGTCCAGGATAAGATGAGTAAATGAGACAAATGAAAAGCTAGTGGTCCTGACAGGATTAAGACTTTGGTATTACATGAATATGCTGAAGAGTTAAGCAGACCAATACATTTAATATCAGGGAATCCTTAAGATAAGGTAAATTACCTGATATTTTGAAGAAAGCAAACATTGATTCCCTCTTCAGGAAAGGAATGGATGAAATCCACCTAACTACTGTACTGACCAGTATCACTAACCAGCATCGTAAGTAAGATATTAGAAAAGCTGATGTGGAAAATTTGGGTAATTCATCAGGAAAAACACAATATGATAACAGAAAGCAAATATTGTTCCCCTCTTCAAGAAAGGAAATGGAGAAATTCCACTTGACTACCGACCAGGATCACTAACCAGCATCGTAAGTAATATATTAGAAAAGCTGATGTGGAAAATTTGGGTAAATCATGTGGAAAAACACAATATTTTTACAGAAAGACAGTTCAGTTTAGGAAGGGAAAAATCATGTGTTACTGACCTATTAAGCTACAACAACAGTGTTGCAGAAACACGGCAGAAAAGAGAAGGATGGGTAGACAGCATCTATTTGGAATTCAAGAAGGCATTTGACAGAGTGCCATGTAAAACACTTTTATGGAAACTACCATCAAGGAGGACTCCATGGTAATCTATACTGTTGGATGCAAGATTTTCTCAGAGAAAGCGATATGAGAACAATACTAAGGAGAGATTACTCATCATGGAGAGAAGTGACAAGTGGAGTCCCACAGGGCTCAGTCCTGGGACCAGTTATGATTTTGATAAATATAATGACACAGACAGCAACAGTGGAAATGGAAGCTGTTTAAATATGTTTGCTGATGATGCAAAAATACAGAGGGAAATTACAGACACAGACTCTTGCAGAGAGCTACAAGAAGAATTAAATAAGATGCATGAATGGAGCAGTAGATGGCAAATGGAATTCAGTGTGAACAAATGCCATGTAATCAAGTTTGGTAGATGTGAAAAAAGACCAGACTGAGATTATGAGTTAGGAAGTTCAGTCCTATGCACTTCACAAAAGAAGGATTTAGGAGTGATTATCAGTAACAGACAATCACTGACTGACTGCATCAGTGAGAATGTACAGGACATGTACACACTGCTTGCCAGTATGGGAGTAGTATTCACTTATGTAAATGAAGACATGTAGAGAAAAATAATCACATCATTCATTAAACCAACTCTGGTGTATGCATCTGTAGTCTGGAATCCACATCTAAAAAAACACATAGATAAGGTTGAAAAGGTACAAAGGGCTGCTACAAGATGAGCTTCAGGCTTAGGGGATCTAAGCTGTGAAAAAAGACAAGAAAAATTAATCCTACCAACATTACAAGAGAGAAGGAAAAGAGGAGACGATTATGTTATATAATTGCATCACAGGAAATGAGAAAATAGACTTAGATGAGTATACAGTATACTCTATGAGGAAGCAAAACAAGAGGATACTCCAATAAAATATATAATAAGAGGGGTGATAAAAACATAAGGATATTCAGTTTCCCAAAAAGAGCAGTTGATCAGTGGAGTGCACTACCGAATGAAATAGTGTGTCAACACTATTAAAAAATTCAGAGGTATGTATGATGAAAATTGTTTAAAACATGCGACAGTATGAGCTTGACTCAGTCCTGTAAATGTACAGGTAGGTATGAACAACTAGGTAAGTGTGCACACACACACACACACACACACACACACACACACACACACACACCTAGTATTCACAATGGACCCAAATGATGTGAGAAACATAACCTATCATTGCCCCTTTGGTAAAAGTGATCATCTGGTAATTGAGATGGATGTGGTAGGAGTGAGGGAAGGAGAAAGAGATGAAAAACATAGAGAAAATAGATACAATTATGGGAAGGCAGACTTTGCTTCCCTGAGGAACTTTTTCCAAAATGTAGAATGGAGTAAAATGAATATGATCACAAATGTTGATGAGAAATATGAGTTTTTGTTAGAAGTATATAAAACTAAGTATATAAAACTAAGTATGTCCCAAAATTTTCTGCAGCTATGGAAAGGAAGAAAGAATGGTTTAACAACAGATGTAGGATGGCACAAGAGGCAAGAAAAAAAGCATGGAATAAAGTGAGAAGAAGGTATAGTGAAAGGGCTTGGGAGGAGTACAAGCAGATTAGAAATGAATATGTAAGGGTACGGAGAGAAGAGGAAAGGAAATACGAAAAAGATATTGTATCTAACTGTAAAAAAGAGCCGAAACTATTTTATAGGTTTGTAAATGGCAAAATGAATGTTAAGGACAGTATAATACGACTGAGGGATGGAGATGAAACATACGAAAGAGAGGAAGACTTGTGTGAAATAATGAACAACAAGCTGTAGTCAGTTTATGTATTGGAAGACGAATTTAGGGAGCCTGAAATGGAACCCAGGCTGATGAGAATGGCTGAAATTACAGTTGACATGAATGAGGTGCTACAGCTGATGAAGGATTTGGATGTGAGAAAAGCAATGGGACCAGGTGGTGTGGCTGGATGGATCCTGAAGGAATGTGCCGACCAGGTAGTGTGGCCAGTTTATGTCATCATCAAGACCTCGCTTGAAAATGGACAGTTACCTAAAGATTGGAAAAGAGCAAGTATTGTGCCAATCTTTAAGGGAGGAGATAGGGAGGATCCACTTAATTATAGACCTGTGTCACTTACTAGTATTGTTTGTAAAATCTGTGAGAAAGCTATTAGAAAAAGATGAATAAAGTATTTAGAAGAAAATGAAGTGATAACACCAAGACAGTTTGGTTTTAGGGAAGGAAGATCATGTGTTACTAACCTATTAAGTTTCTACAGTAGGGTAACAGATGTCGTAAAGGAGAGAGAGGGATGGGTGGACTGTGTCTATCTGGATCTTAAGAAAGCATTTGACAAGGTGCCCTATAAGAGACTATTGTGGAAGTTGAGGACCTTTGGAGGGGTGCATGGGAAACTATTAAAATGGATGGGAGATTATTTGACAGGAAGCCAGATGAGAACAGTAATAAGAGACAAGGTTTCACAATGGAGAAATGTGACTAGTGGAGTACCCCAGGGCTCTGTCCTGGCCCCAGTAATGTTTCTGATATATGTAAATGATTTTCCAGAGGGTTTGAATAGTTACATGAGTATGTTTGCAGATGATGCTAAAATTATGAAACATATTAAATGTATTGATAGTTGTAAAGAACTGCAAGAGGACTTGGACAAACTACACAGTGGCAGCCAGACTTGGAAAATGGACTTTAATGCCAAGAAGTGTCATGTATTAGAAATGGGTATAAGTGAAAGAAGACCACACTGGACATATAAAATGGGCAATGAGATGATTAGTAAAAGAAAGGATGAGAAAGACTTGGGAGTGATTATTCGGGATGACTTGTCACCAGAAAAGCCTATAAACAAAATTATTCGGGGAACTTGTGGAATACTGACTAACATGAGAGTGGCTTTTAATTATATGGATGAGGAAATGTTGAGGGAGTTGATAGTGACCATGATAAGGCCAAGACTAGAGTATGCGGCAGTGGTATGGTCACCTTATTTGAAGAAGCATATTGATAAACTAGAAAAGGTTCAACGGATGGCAACGAAGATGATACCAAATTTAAGGGAAGTCACCTACGAGGAGAGATTGGAAAAACTGAAGTTACCAACACTGCGCGTGAGAAGGGAAAGAGGTGACTTGATCACGATATTTAGAAATGTAAGAGAATTGGAAAGGGTGGATAGAGAGGATCTTATGTGTTGGATGATGGAAGAACAAGAGGTCATGGCTTCAAGTTGAGGAAAAGTATATGTCTTAATGATCTTAAAAGGTTCAGTTTCCCGAATAGAAACATAAGTATTTGGAATGACTTAGACGAAGAGGTGGTGCAGGCGAAAAACATTCATGTATTTAAAACTAGATTAGATGAATGTAGATATGGAGACGGGACAACACGAGCTTAGCTCAGTTCCTGTATACTACAAATAGGTAAATACTCACACACACACACACACACACACACACACACACACACACACACACAC
>JAGKTI010011283.1:0-26725 GCA_018397915.1 Birgus latro
CTCTAGTCCCATCCTACCTCTCAACTCTTCCATCGTAAACCCAGCCCCCCCAGGCCTTGCACGCAGGGACGCACTGCACATCCACCTAATCATTGTCATTTCTGTATGTTTAAACCTGCGAATATCCTCTTCCTTTACTGCCCAGGTCTCACTACCATACAGCATCACACTCCTAACACATGCTGCATACAAAGACCCCTTAGCACGTAAGGAGAGTCCTCTCAATGTCAGGAGAGGCAACAGCTCCCTGAAAAAAATAAATAAATAAAATAAAATAAAAAAGGTGAAATAAAATAGATACCCAGGTTTTTGGTGTTCATCCTTTTGACTGCCAAGGTACAGACAGTATTTCCAAACTACAAAATTGCATGGACCCAAATTTCATCAGCTAAAAGACTCCCTAGCACTTCTTTACCAGTTTCTTTGTCACATAGATCGGTACTATTGTAATCACTTTTATGTAGAACCATTTTGGCATACGTTATGCAACAATATGATACTGTATGAACCATTTTCATACATAGGAAAGAGGTGGAAGGACACATGGGTGAAACAGGGAACAAATATCAACTCTGCTTCACCTGTGTCTCCTCCTCCATCCTTCCCATTCACTATTATGTTATACCAACCACAGTATGTTAATAATTAAATATGAATAAAGTAAAAAATATATTAAGGTGAGGTGCTATGCAGTCTTCAGTATCATCAAGAATATTCTCCATTGCATTAATCAAAAAAAAAAGAAAAAGAAAAAGGGAGGGGAAAAAATTGTGCATACCTGTATACAAAGCAGCAAAAGGCTTAGTCTAAGTTTTCAGCCATCGAAGTGGCAGAATTTAACCCCTCACTATGATAACCTTTTACTTTATTCTCGTTACCTCCAGATTGTTTATTCAGCTTGAGGGAGGCTTTTCAAATGGAAGGGGGGTTAGATGCAGCCTTAATTAGCTCCCTTACATTACAGAGGCCTTTCTGAGCATGAATAAAATTTTCTGGAAGCAGCAGGAATAAAACTAGAAAATACATCATTGAAATAAAGTGGTTAATTGTACAAAATCATATGGTATTAGTCTAAATAAATTATCCAGGTGCATCTGTGGCAGAAAAAGGGTTAACAGGCAGTTTTAAATTCTCTTGACTCCTCTGATTTCACACAGTTGTAATAAAATCCAAAATGAAACAGCAGCAGTAGCAGGGAAAGGGTTAGTAGTAGTGGTAGTAGTATTAGTGGTAGTAGTAGTAGTAGTAGTAGTAGTAGTAGTAGTAGTAGTAGTAGTAGTAGTAGTAGTAGTAGTAGTAGTAGCAGTAGCAGTAGTAGTAATTGTGGTAGTATTAGTGTAGTTACAACCCCGGGCTCATCTGAAATCTGAACCCAGTGGACTTTAGGATGAAAGTGTCTTCATCCTGCAGTCCACCATCCTCCTTTCAGGGGATAAGGGGACTGAGGAACATTTGTATAACTTGTCAGCTTCACCATCCAGTCATATCAGTGCCACCACATGAAGGCATCCCTCTCCAGCACCAGGGAAAGGGTTCAGGAAAGAAAGAAGTGTTTTTTTCTGGCATCCACTCTTATAATAAATTTGTGTCTGTATTCTCATCAGCTTACAAGGCTTCCAAACACCTCTTTCTTAATGGTTACTTTGTATTCTGTCTGTCTATCTATTGCCAGACACCTTAATCCTGTTAGGGGTGGCCACAAACAAATCACCTCCAGGTCATCCTGTCTCCCATTTGGGTGCCCTCCCTCAACTTCACTCTTCCCTCTCACCTATTTCTCTCCACACCATTCCTTGATCTCATCCTTGGTCTCCCCCTCCACTCCACACATATACACTCTTCTAGTCAATCTTTCATTCTCCACAATGTATTATCTGTTGTATAGTATCTTTTGTTTGGCTGGTTGGTTGGTGTTTTGTTGCAGGGAGAGGATGTTGACACCACCAAATTGACCAACTAAATATCTACATCCTTTTTTACATCAACATGGAGAGAGTAAATAGCATACAAAAATTTACAACAGTACCAGATACATTCTGGGCAATTATTTATTTATTTACATTAGCTTGGTGTAAATGATGTACAAGAATTGACTACAGTACCTGATATAAAAATAAACTGATAAGGAAGAGGTGTTGGGGAGCCTTCTAACCAACAGTAATACAACTGGACACAAAACAATCATAAATCATTAAACAGTAAACAGGGATGGGACAAGAGCCTTATGTTATGCTATCCTTTTCTTATTTCATTAAGTTGTACAGTTTGAGAGTAAGGCCCAATAATTGTAAGGTTAGGTCACCTAGAAAGGACCGTATGTCTGTGTGGCCTGTAAATTTATGTAACAATCTCAGTTGGCTCTTGTGAGATTAGTAAACTTTCTAGCACTATTCTTACATTTTTTTTTTTTATGGCACATTAACTCAGTCTAGTGATACATTTTAAAATTTCATTCTTAATACCTTCAGATGAGTTATTTAGCTTAAGAAATCAGGATGTGAAGGGATAATTATGGTTGTAATTAACCCTCCAGCTAAAACAATCTAATGATAAGTCAATTGAAGACACATAAGAATTAAATTAAAAGTATTTCTCGGACTGATGGGATTTATGTTCTGAGTTATTCTTCACGCAGTATGGAAGAGAGAGAGAGAGAGGAAATTACCTACGAAGAGATATTTGAACTGTCGAGAAAATATCCTACCTGATTTCCACCATTGTGCTTTGTCTGTCACTGAACCTTGAAAGTTTTAACCCTTGTGACTGGGCCATGTGCAGAGAATGGAGAATGAAAGACTGACTAGGAGAATGTATGTGAGTGAGGTGGCAGTGGAGACCTAGGATGAGATGGAGGGATGAAGCGGAGAGGAGTATGAGTGATGTGAGTTGGAGAAAGAGCAGTTTGGTTAAAGAAAAATGAAAGATGGATTAAGAGAGTGTATGTGAGTGAGGTGGCAGGGGAGACCTAGGATGGGATGGAGGGATGAAATGGAGAGGCGTGTGAGTGAGGGTGATGTGAGCTGGGGGGGGAGCAGCTTAGATGTGAGATTTGTGTGTGGTTACCCCTTTTGAAATTAACACACTTAGCTGTAGATATAGATAGATGATTGTTTAATGCCTGGTACACACTTAGCTGTAGATATAGGTAGATAATTGTTTAATGCCTGGTTAATCCAAAACTAGAATTATTCTGAATCCATATGCTTTTAATTATCCGTAACAAATCACAAGCATTACTAGAACATCCATTTATATAAACAATCAGCCATTCCAAAACACGTCAAGTATTAATAGTAACTCGATGAAAGATAAACCAAAGCAACTCAAGTTGTCCCATCCCTGTTTACCATATAATCACTGGCTATTGGAAGCTGAGGGAAAAAGTAAATAGAAAAAATTATAGATTGTACAGCAATATTGTGCAAAGTCCATCTCATAGAGTGGGCGAGTTAATTTGAAAGCAGCTTTGCTGTTGCATATATGTAGTATCATCATCATCATTATCCAAACCCTATTTTCCACCTGAACAGTGAATGAGATGGGTAGGACCTAGAAAAAGCGTTTGTGCATTGAAGACTCATTGAGAATACAATTGTTTGACATGTAGTAAGAATTAATGTTATTGGTACACTGTATAGGAGAATTAATTATCCACACAAAACTCTAATTAGGCAAATTCTTGGTTACTGGAATTCCAGATAATCCAAACTTCTTAAGTTTCCGGCCAATCATGTTCCTGGAAAATAATATTAATTCCTTCATTCATCATATTAAAGAAAAAGTTCAAGCCCAGACTGAGGCAAAAAAGTCAGATTATTTGAATTCCATAAAATTCGTCCATACAACCTACTGACATGTCATAAAAATACCCCCACTAACACCATTACACCAGTCCTAAGTGACAGTTTAGCATGTACAGTGTATGGACTGTGTGACAATGGGATGACATGTGAAGGCTGTGTGGCACATAAAAGAATTACAGGGCCTCAGGGGCACATTATCAGTTTTAAACACAGAGAAGAAGAAAAACAATGGAAATTGAGGTTGGTGGAAAAACAATGGATGCTCACTTGGGAAAAATTATAATTGTATTTTACATAAACGCACAACTGTATTTTAAGAAAATATCTTCGCTGTCATGTTAAGGTAGTCGCTACCAGAGTTTACAAGATGCAGCTTTGTTCAGCAGAGATCAAAGCGTCAAGAGGGAAGCAATCTTTGGTTAATTTATCACGTACGACATGCGCGAGAAGGAGAGACCGTGTGTTAAACAGAGATGGCAAAATTTCACTTACAGTGTTTCATCTGTCACCTGCTGTGCTATTGTATACAGTTAACCCCTTCATTTTGATGACATTTTCAGCTTATTCTTGCTACCTCCAGATGATTTTAATTCTAGACTAATGTGCAGCAGTGGTTAAGGCTATATCTAACCCCTCCCTCAAAGTCTAAACCAAGTTGAATGAAACTGATAGCAGGGACAGCATATTGAAAAATGCATCCATTGACTGAAAGAGGTTAACACTAGTTACCTCCACCAACGAAGTTGGAGAAGGGTATGTAATTACCTAAGTTTGCCTGTTTGTTTGTCCAGATGGTGTCTCCAACAGTTCTCGATGAATTTCAATGAAATTTTGTGGAATTGTGGGCCATGGTCCAAGAAAGAATTTATTAAACTTTGGGGCAGATCTGGATCCAGAGTATCCCACACAATATCTCCAAAAGTTCTCAATGAAATTTTGTGGAAGGGTGGCCCATGGGCCAAGAAAGAACTGATTAAATTTTTGGACGGATCCGAATCCACATCCTACCCACACAATATCTCCAAAAGTTCTCAAAGAATTTAAATGAAATTTTGTGGAAGAATGGGCCATGGATCAAGGAACAATTGATTAAATTCTGAATTGGATCCAGATCCGAAGTATTCCACACAATATCTCCACGGATCCAGATCCTTTTTAAAGGCACTGGCGGAGGTATGCGCTGACTGCTTTCTAGTTGATCCCATGTATCACCAGAACAACAGTGTGCTTTAAATGGGCTGTGTACAAATACCAAGTATTACTGTGATGTGCTTTGACCTCTTTCAACTCACATTACTTGTATTTTGCAATAGGTTACTCAGCTTAGACTTTCTTGAACTGGGTTAGACTTTTTGGACTGGATGCAGCCTTCAATTATCCCTTTCAGTACCAAAAGGCTCTCTCAGGCTAAATAGAATAGTCTCATAGAAGCAAGTATAAGCAACAGAGATGTTACCCTAGTGGAAAGGTTAAAACTACACGAATCACCAGACTTTAGTGTTCACAAGGCTCGACAGGTGAGATGTATGTAACAGTGGTGGTAGTCGCCCCATCTCTGTTTACTATACGGTCTCTTGTGAGGAGGCGTTTGAAATCTTTGACAGCAGTGACGTTGGAGCACCTTAAGACTAGTGGTATATGGCCTGGCAAGAATTGTACCAAAGGAGAGAGAGTGAGACTAATTTAATGAGACCAATGATTCTCTTGCATTTTAAAGTGAGAATCATGGACTCTGTGATACTCTACTTTCTCCTGCTTTAGAGAGAAAGACAGTGAGAGAATCATTTATCAGACATTAACATACATTTTAGAGAGAATTATTTACCCGATATTAAAATACATTTATTTTAGAGAAAGAATTATTTACAAGGAATTACTGATTCTTTGTTAGTTTTTACTGCACTTTAATTTTAAAGAGAGAAGGAAAAATTTACTGCTTTTTTATTTCAGAGAAGGAATCATTTACTTTTTTATTTTAGGGAGAAGGAATCATTTACAGCTCTTTTATTTGAGAGAGCAAAAATAATTATCAAATCCTTACTGGCCTAAAACTGCCATCTCTCCATCTTAAATGATAAGCTGTAACACAAGATTCACACAAGAATATGATGCTAGTTATGAAGGGCTATGGAAGGGAAGTAGACCCATAGTAGTGTCTTTTTTTGCCACTGAGCTACTCATATGTGAAATAAACTACAAGACGACAAAAACCTGGGCCAAGTCAAGGTGAAAGAACTATAGCCAATATTTCCATTGACTTAACTTTATACTAATTTCATTTAACTTGGCCCAGATTTACAACCTTTTGCAGCTTCTTACATGTAGCTTACTGGCAGAAAAAGCCAATGCGACAGCTCTATATCCTTTCCATTGCATTTCTTTGTGACTAGCACCATACTCTAGTTTTAAACTCATTACAACTCCACACTGAAGATGGAGAGATGACAATTTTAGACCAATTAGAGTAAAAGTACACTAGGTAATATTTCTGTTGATTTAATGCCCAATACTGTGTCAGAAACTCAACATGTTAACAAAGAGTCACTGTATTTTATTTCCCACTTAAGTATTCTTCATATCCACTTGTAATATATAGACTGGCAAAAATTAAGGGGAAATGAAGAAAATACTTTTTAAATTTGCAAATAAATCTAAGTGCTTTACTATACAAAAACTGTGACTGCTTTCTGACCAAATGTTTTTAATATTTCTTTATTTAACGTTTAGCAAGAGTGATGAAAGGCAGAGAGAATTGTTTGTCCTTTGCCTTTTTTATACTCATGCTTTTTTTTTTTTTAATTCTCTCTCTCTCTGTATGGACTGCAAGATTTTTAAGAAATGAACTTTTCTATGTAACTCCTTGTACCTCTCTCTCCTTTATTTCAATACTATCCCTCCTCACAAAATCAGAAGTGGACTCGTACTTATTGGCAACACATCACTCAAAAAAATAACAATAATAATAAAAAACAAAAACAAAAACATCACACTTACCCCCAACTAACCCTTTCAGTCCAATGATTCAAACTTTACCTTAATTTTTGCCACCTCTAAATGATTTTATTCACCTCCAAAAAGATCTATGGAAATGAAGGAGTTAATAAAGGCTATTTCTAACCCCCCAAATTCAAAAAGTCTCTCTCAAGCTGAATAAAATCATTGGCAAGTAACAAGGATGGGAAACAAAAGAAAAGGCTGATTAAAAATAAATAAATGAAAAAAATAAGGCATCGTTGGACTGAAAGGGGCTCAAGATTTGAAGATAAAAAAAAAAAAAAGTAAACAATAATGAAATAAGTAAATCTCCCATACTGTCCCCCAAATCCAACATACATTAAAAAGTATAAATATCAGTAATACCTTATATACATAAAAACTAACTCACACCCCCAGTTATCAGTAAATCAAAGACAGTAACAAAAACTTGTGCAGCACTCATTAAATCCTACAAATAAATTCATACAAAGAAAATCCACTTGCTATATTAAAAAAAGAATAATAATGGTAATCTATGAATAATAATAGTAATCATCATCATCAATTCCATTTTGCCCCATACAAACAGCAGCATAAGGGCCAGGGGCTAATAATAATAATAATAATAATAATAATAATAAAAATAATAATAATAATAATAATAATCAGGACCAACTTGCCTAGCCCCGGGCTCCTACGCTTCTCTTTGGGGCGACATAGGATTGGACGATGGATGGATGGATGGAAAATAATAATACAGTAATAATAATAATAAATAATATATAAATTTTTTTGGTCAACTCAAATCTCCAAAAATTCATTACACAAAGCTTCTTAAAACCCCACAAAGAATAAATACCCACTCTCACAAACACCCTTTCACCACACACACACACAAAAAAAAAAAACTTCCTTAAGACATCTTTTTGTGCATAACTTCTTCGCGATGCTTCTTTGTGCCTTCGTATGCGCACTTGTGAGGAGATAAACAACTGCATAATACTGTCAGCGTGAATTGCATTAGATTGGCATTATATATCTTACTGAAGTGCGTTAAGTCCCCTTGGCATTACCGGAAAGACTCATATTCTCCCTGGGTAAGGACGCTGCCTAACACATCTTCCTTCGTGATTTATTTTTGGATATGGCTGGTTAATATCTTTATATACATTAATTAAGCTGAGTATGGCCATATTAGAAAGATTTATACGGCTGGTTAATATGATTTTATACATTATGCAGAGTATGGTCATATTAGAAGGATTTATATAACTCGGAAGAAGATATTAAGGTGTAATATATCACATAAATCTCTTAGGAAGAGGTGTTAGGGAGTCTTCTTACCTGACAAAAATACAAGCTAAAACATCATCTGTTACGACAGGGGAAGGACCATCAGAACTATCTTACGAGCTGAGCTGCAAACCACCTTACAAACTGAATTATCAACCATCTTACAGATCGGTCAATATCTTGCAACGTCAACTGCGAACTTTTACAAATCGGTCAACAACTTACTTGAACTGCAAACCTTCTTACTGAATTACTCTTACAAATTATCAGTCAACATCATTAACAAACTGGATTCCTAACCATTATATTAACTGAATTACAAACCATAGTACAAACTGAATTACAAACCATAGTACAAACTGAATTACAATCCTACAAACTGAATTACAAATAATCTCATGAACTGAATTATCCAAATCAGTTATCATTAACATACTGTTCGGTACAACATTATGATTATGGTATGTATGAAAAATGAGAAATAAAATAAAAAATCCAAACTTAAACCATCTTACAATATGACAAAATAAATGGAACATGAAGGAAGTGCCATTTTAATTTATACTGTATATAAAACTATAGGCAATTTGAGTTTTAAGTACCATAAGAATAAACTCTGTAACACATGGAAAAAAAAAGAGATGAACAGAAGAAAATTAGATATGAATAACACCAAAGTATACCAATCCATATCCCATTATAGAAATTCTGGGATAAACAATACACTGAAATATACCATTCATACCATAGACATCAGACCAAAATATACCAACTATACCAAGATGACATAACCAACAGTCTGCATTCAAAAATTCATAATACCCAAATTAATACTGTACGTTTTTTTTTTTTGAGTGTACAATCAAGGACAAAAGCTGGCCTATTATTCTGCTGTCTATTTCATAATTAGTGCAGGTGTCTCTCTCTCTCTTCCTGATTAATTATACAAAAAGATAATCCACTGGCAGAGAAACATACTGTACTAGGGTCTGTTCTTGAGTAAGGAGGCTCCCTAACACCTCTTCCTTAGCTATTTATTTTTGGATATGGCTGGTTAATATCCTCTTGTGTGCTATTTATGCAGTGTGTGGTGATATTATAAGGATTTATATAACACAGCGGAGGACAATAAGCTGTAATGTGCAAAAAATAATCTCTTACAAAGATGTGTCAGAGAGCTTCCTTCACTGACGAGAAGACAGTCCCAGGCCTCTCTCACCTTCAGAATAGTAGCCAGCACAAAAAATGGGAGATGTAAAAGAGGTGCAATTTTAGGCCACCTTCTGTACCTCACGCAGTTACGATGGTCCTTCCCTGCATCACCCACCATCCCCACAACACTCAAATATTCCTTCAAACATCACATATGGCTCAGTACCCCCTCAAAACACAAACAATAAATAAAACAGAAGCAAAACAAAGAAAGCTACACTCATACAGAAAGAAAAATAATCACAAACAAAGTGCAGAAGATAACAGGTATAGATGTCAACCACTTCAGTACAATGATGCCCTTTGTATCCAACCCCTTCAGTCCAAGAACATACTTTCCATTTTACTCTTGCAGCTTCAGGCAATTGTAATCTGCGATAGGAGGGACATTTGGCTGTGTGGGGGCAAATGGAAACTTTTTCTAACTGTTTGGCAAACTGAAAGACGTTTGTTAAGGAAGCTCCCTAGCACCTTTTCCTTCGTGAATTATTTTTGGATAAGGCTGGTAAATATAATGTACGTTATTTATCCAAGGAGTGGTGATATTAGCATGATTTAAAAGGGGACAACAGGGTGTAATAAGCAGAATAAATCGCTTAGGAATAGGTGTTGGGGAGCTTCCTTTGCCAACGACAATACAGGCCTTGGTTGTGCAGAATGGAGACTGTTTCTAATTCTCTCCTAAGTTGAACAAAAATGCCTGCGAGAATGAAAAAAATAAAATAAAAATCCGTCACCCAAATCAAGAGGTTAATTCCTCCTCCTACCATGCAATTTCATGCAGCCAAGGACAGACCCTCGTATAAAAAAAGTCATCCAAATTCTCCATCATTCCCTGCACTATGATGATTAGTGTACTTTCAGATTGAATTCTCTCTACTTTCCAATTTCCATTCTTACTATTTTCCACTATTCTATTTTTTTTTTTCTCTTGGTACTCTCCAGTTCTCATTTTTGTTACTGTAATTCCCAAGGCCATGACTGTAATGTTCCAATTCTATTTCCATTACTTCAACATTTTATTCTTGCTGCCTTTCAGTTTTATTCTCATTACTTTCCAATTTTATTTTGATTACTTTTTTTTTTAATGAATCTGGTACCATAAGGGTTATGCAAAAACTTTTTGGATTTATAATCGAGTGCTCATTCATTCAGATGAAAAAAATATACAGCATTAAATCTCACTTCCCATAACATATTCAGTACCATGACAGATTATTATATGTATTCTGTTCTTATACTGCTGGTCACAAAGAAATTAATAATAAAAAAATAATAAAGTAAAAATCTGCCATCTCAGAACACCTTTAGTATCATGATATGGGCTAGACTTTATCAGAGCTACCACCAAGTCCTTCCACTCAGCTCTGAAAACATCCCAATCATAGTGTAGAGGTTTGTTGATACTGTGACCTCAGGCTTATCTACATATGAATCCTGTGGACTGCAGGCTGAAGCTCCCCTCCTCCTGCAGTCCACCATCCTCTTTTGCGGGATATGGAGGAAGCTGAGGGAAATCTGCATAACCAAGTAGGGGGGCCAGCTAGATGTATCAGTGCCACCACTTGAAGGCATCCCTCTCAAGCACTAATGAAGGGGTTAAAAACAATGTCCACTCGTCTCTTTAATGTCCACTTACCCCTTTACTTTAAGAGGTACCTCCTAAGCTAAATAAAATAATCTGACTGCTTCATTTTCATCACAGCAGCAGCAAAACTAAATTAAATTGGGTGACAATAAAAATGGGTATCATTGTACTGAGTGGGTTAAACGATGGAAGAGCTTCATACAGAAAACAAAATATGTTAGACAGAAGCATTAAAAAAAACTCACAAAACTACAGCCATAAATCACACAGCTAAATAATTAAAGAATATACCATCTAAAGTAAAATCCTCCTCTGCCCTGTCGTCATCATCATCATCATCACCAACATCACCACCCAACCCAATTTTGTCACACAGTTGATACAGATACATAATTCATCACTATCACCATCATGCTATTTCCTGTTTATATGCTCACTAAACTGGGTGATAACTACAGAACTAGTAAAAAGATGCCTTGTGGTCTAGTGGCTTTAGGTGCTTAGGATGTGGCCCAGACAAGGTTT
Organism: Birgus latro; assembly: GCA_018397915.1. Taxonomy (NCBI): domain Eukaryota; kingdom Metazoa; phylum Arthropoda; class Malacostraca; order Decapoda; family Coenobitidae; genus Birgus; species Birgus latro. Next base: position 11,398 of record JAGKTI010011283.1, read on the forward strand.
AAAAATGTTCATGGTTTAGGGTTGAAAAAATACAAATGGTCAGTGAAATGAACCATACATCCATTCACTCATCATCATCCTAACTTCCATGTGGAATGATTTAGGATGATGATGATGTGTAGAACAGGGAACAAAAATGGACTCATGTGGACTACTGATGCTGATGATGACAAAGACAACAAAAATGATGAAGAAGATAATGATGATGATGCCAACAATGAAAATGATGAATGATGATGATGACAACAATGAAAATGATGAAGGCAATGATAATGACAACAATGAAAATGACAACAATGATGCCAATGATGATGATGACTGAATAAATGCATGGCCTATTACGCTAGCCTCCCTGTTCATAGCTTCTCCTAGTTTGAATTTTCTCTTTAAAATTTCAAGATCATACACCTTTAGAAAGTGTGAAACGAAGCTATGATGATCACATTAAAACAACAGAACAAACTTATATGTACAAAAGAAAAAACAGAAAATAACAAGATATAACAAATCACACAAAGAAAAACAACATACCAGTAACTGCTAAGCCTTTGAATACTGCATTAAAAAAATCAAAACTGCTCCACATTAACAAACACAAAATCATACAAAAAAAAAAATATTGCAAGAATTGTACACACACACACATACACACAAATAAGTAAATAAAAATAATTAAAAAAAAAAACAGGTTGAAAGCTATAGCCATTAATACCTCAGTTCAATAGCATCTTTTAAAATTTTCTCAGGTACTTCTAAACAATTTTCCAGCCTAAGATAAAAAGTAAAATGTACTTACGATTTTGGAAACTGTCTCTATCCCATCCAGAAAAGTGATATCATGAGATGGCAAGAAGAGTGACATCCCCAGGGTCAATAGATTAATAGCATACAAGAAGCCCAAGTTCCACATGTTGAAAAAATAAAATATTTCAAGTCAGATTTTTATCCAGGGGGAAAATTAAAAAAAAAAAATTATGGGAACAATTTTGGTACAATCAAAGACAAAAGTTACGTCCTAAAATTTGATGAAGGCAGCTGCTGAAAGGCTCAAGTTCTGGTGCACTCTGCTTTGTGTCATACAGATGATTGGTAGCACTGACAAGATTTGCCACTGGCTCCAGATGACTAACCCATGGATGCCATCATATTTTTGGTAATTAAGTGAAACAAATCTATATACAGTATTATAATTTCCTGACAGCTACTTTTGCTTTATATATATGAACATATTTTCATATGTCCTCTTTTAATGCCATGTCAGCAACACTACAATTCAATTAGGAAAAGACATGTTCAAAAGTCAGTTCTACTTTATCCTTAATTTAACCTCTACTTACATTGGCAATTGTAAGCTGTGACTGTCATTAACTGTTGGTGTCATCAAACAAAATTGTGCAAACCATTCTAGATACGAGGAAAGAGTTACTGTATAACAACAATTGAATGTTTTGATGAGTGATTAAATGAATCCCACAAGCTGGAGTTTGAATACATAACTGAAGTCTACGCACAACTATCCATGTGCTTCATTCTAGGTGCAATTCGTCTCTTACAGAATAAGTACTACTTGCTGGTACTGCTGTCCATTGTTTTGATTATTTCCTGGTTCTAAACTGGTGTGGTGACACACGGGCAACCTGAAAGATAATCGCTTGCCACTGTGCCTTCCTCTCGAAATTGTTTAATCCACCTTTCGGGAGTTCTGTTTACACCGAATGTTTGCACTATCTGTTTGGATTATCCCCCCCCCTAAATAAAGGAGTATCATGCCCTCTTCCATCTTCCTAGTAGCTGGATGCATGTTGTTTGCCCTCCATACTGGATGTTTAGTGATAAGATGTAAGATGTAACTGCCAATTAATCATCACCTGGCCAAAGATGGTTCACATTTCGTCTCTCAGGATCCAGCAGTTCGTGTGAATGGATGTTAAGGCTTAGGAATTTCATGAGTTCATACTGTCAACCCATCAGCAGCAGATATGAAGCTTGAGGACAGTCAAGCTAGCAAACCATGAATATGTAGCTGTGGCAGAGCTCTCAACTGTGGCAGAGCTCTCATTATGTTTCACGCATTACACTTAATCTTTACACGAAGCAGCAATATGACTTTTGTCTTTGACTGTACATATGGAGAAACAGAACATGTACACAAAGTAAAGATATATGAAAACAGCATAGAATATCGCTCAAAATTCTGTGCAGCAAAAAGTAAATAAATAAATGAAATAAATGTTTGAAGAACCATGGCAAAGACAGCGTAACATGAAAAATCATACAATAATCATGTAATATTAATAAAGTAGTTCTCATAGTTTAAATAGACAGAAGAGGCTGAGCATGAAAGAAAGAAAGAAAAAAAAAAATGTGAAAAAAGTATGTCTGAAAAAGGTGATGGAGTATTCACCAAAAAAATACTTATTAATTTTACTGGTAGTTCTGTAATGAAAAAAAGAATATGACGAAACAAAACAGTGGTTATATTCGATAAGGGTCTGAGTTTAGTTCCATGATGAAAAAATATACATATGAAGGAAGGTAAAAGATTAGTTACAGAAAAATACTTACTGATTTTATAACGAAATATATATACACAAAGCAACATGAAAAAATATTTATAAGGCTGGTTCAAGTTTTGCAATAAAAAAAAACAAACTAAACAAAAAAACATGTAGGAAGGCTCTGATTTAAGCTTTGTGATGGGGGGGGGAATACAAATGAAGGAATATTTAAGTTGATGAGGGTCGGGTTTAAGCTTTGCGATGAAAGATATAAACATGAAGGAATACTTAAGTCCCAAGAGGTTCCGCGCAGCCAGACAAAATACTGTATGTCTCAGGAGGGAGGGGGAAATACAACAACAAACAACACAGACATTTACAAGATGGCGCTAACTAGGCGACGACGCGGCGGATAGATCACAGTTTACATAGGCAGAAGAGGATGGGGATGGCTGCCCCGATCGCCACAAAGACAGGGAGCATGGAACTGGTGTCGTCGGAGGCATAGGGGTCCGGCGTTCGGGGTCCGCTGGGTCTGCGCTTGGCTGACTGGTGCTGCTGCTTGTTGTTGCTGGTGTGGGGGTGCGGGTGGGAGCTGCTCGGGTGCACGGAGGGCATCTGGCGGCTCTCCTCGGTTTCGCTGTCCAGGTCCTCCTCACGTGGTAGGGGTGGCAACTTGGGGACATCTGGTGGAGGTTATTTATTGTTAGATGTTGCTGTTATTGCAGTCATTATTACTATTGTCATTATTATTAACATTTTCTGATGGCACATTATTATTATCATCTGATGGCTTACTACTATTATTATTATTGTTATTATTAGGTAGTAGGTGGGGAAGCTCACCATCCACTCACTTGATGTAGTGCTGCTCTCGGGTGCCTGTCTTTTCCTCTCTTTTTTCCTTCTTCCCTTCCTTCCTCTTCTGTCTCCTTTCTTCTTTCCTCTTCCTTCTGCATAAAGGTGGCTCTACACTGAGTGACAAGCCAAATGGTTTCCTTTACACCAGGAAACCATTTACTATGCTGGGTGGTAACCATATAACGATTATGGCACCTGGTTGTTTAGTAGGTAATTAAGGGACTCCAACTGGATTGAGCTGGTGCAGGTTTATATGCGAGGGGTGGTTGAGGTTCACTGCTCATGTAATGCCACTCAGGGATGAGTGAGCCTGGTCACTCTCATCTTAAATGTCACAAATAACTTGCCTGGCCCCAAACTCCTATGCTCCTCATGGGGAAACACTGGATTAGATGATGATGATTACTGTTATTATTATTATTACCTGATGGTCTGAATGGTGAGTTAATGTGTGGCTCTGTCAATTGGACCATCCAAGGGTGGAAGAGGTTGGGTGATGATGATGATGACAGACTGTCTGTTGGCCTGGTAGTAATGATGATGATGATGATGTGAGACAGTAAGACATAGTGCACTGAATGGTGTGGTGTACATCAAAACAGGGGTACATGTGTTGTCTGTAGTGATATCTAATCTGTGTGTGTATCAGGGTGTGGATATCGCAGGTCAGAGCATCAGGGAAATGATTTAATATTTGTAAGTGGTGAAAATATTCTATCTGGCAGATGTAATGCATGTGAAGTGCATCTGTAACAACTCCCTCCCCCTTTATATCATCATCACCATCATCCTTGAGGCAACAGAATCATCATCATCATCATCACTGGCACAACAGAAACACTATCATCATCATCATCATCATCACTAGCACAACAAAACATTATCATCATCATCCTTGGGGCAACAGAATCATCAGTCATCATCATCATCATCATCATCATCATCCTGACCTTTTTTCTCACCTAAGGATAGGATGAAGTACGATCCAGAAAGAAGCTTAGAGAAAACAGAAAAGCTGGGGAATTATCAACACAAACGCCTCCCCAGAAGTTTTAATCTATCTTTCAAATACTTTTTCAAATTAATCAATTAACAGATATATGAATGAAATAATGTATGAAACCAACATGCCTAGCCCCGGGCTCCTACGCTCCTCATGGGGCAACACAGGATTGGATGATGGATGGATGGAAGAAAAGAATCATAATATACAAGCTTTCAGTAATTTGCAATATAAATTGTTTTCTGTAATACCATCAAAAAAAAAAAAAAAAAATGGGTAAAAAAAAAAAAAAAATAGGGGGCCAAAATAAAAAAATTACAAGATAATGATTTTTTTTTTTTTTACTTACCATCTAGCCTTCCTTTTATCACAAATATTGCATTGACTTTTGGATTGTCTTTGTACCCCTGGAAAAGAGAGAATGCATTAATTTTTGACTCTACAAAAAATACAAAATTCCTCCCCCCCCCTGCACCAAAATACAATACTATACTAACACTCAGCATTCCTCAAACACTCAGCACTCCTCAATTAAAACACTAAGTATTCCTCAATTAAAACAATCAGCATTCTGCAATTAAGACAATCAGCATTCCTCAATTAAGACAATCAGCATTCCTCAATTAAAACAACCAGCATTCTTCACATACAACAACCAGTATTTCTCACTTAATCTATCATACTGCAGGGTCTCTTCTACGATAAATGTAATCTTTAGGTGGTAATAAAAATCAAGTATGGTATATTAGACATCTTTGTACTGCTAAGATTAATCTTGATACTATCCATGTGACAGAGATCTTGACTTTTGGAAATCTGCCCTTACAAAAAGCTCTTATCATGTGTTTAGTATGTGTATTGGCTGATGACACAGATACAACAAGGTCAATTTAATTTATACATTTTTCAACTTTTTAGTTTAACTTGTGGAGATAAAAAGTAATTAAACGCTGGTATATTGAGGTATGGTCCCCTTCTTCGCATCAGCTAATGACTCACTGAAGCCAACATTAGCTCTTAAATGCACTGACTGAACAGCCTACCACTGGACCCCTACATTTCTGATAGGGTAACAGAGGACTGAATGATGGATGCATGAACAGAACAAATTAAACACAACTTTAAATGTTTTATACAACTTTTTCTCCTACCTATGACTTTCCTACTCACCCAGTACTACTCAGGATGGATGTGATCATTTTTCAAAACTTACTAGAACTGGAATTATCTGAAGTAAGACTAACACTAACACAGATTTCCTCGAAAACAATAATCTGAATACTTGTTCTTAGACAAAATTGTGTACAATATTCTATTTTCTTATCTCAGGAATGAAAGTCAATTAAAAAAAAAAATGCTTATACAGTGTATAGACAGGATTTCCATACTCACAAGTGATCCAAGGGAGAATGCTAAACAATGCACAGTCTGACAGTGATAATTTAGAGAAAACTAAAAAGTCACATTTTGGCCCATCAATTTATTTATAAATTTAAGATCACACCCAAATCACCCAACCAAATCTACCCTAACTTAACTCTAAACAACCCCAACCTAACCCAACCCAACCCCAATCTACCTCACCCCCCCCCCCCCCCCCATCCCACCCCAACCCAATCTACCTCACCTACCCCAGCCAAACCCAACATACCTTCACAAATTCCACTTTAAGCTTGGTACCCCTGAGAGAACTTTCTTGGCCGCCAGCTGTGAGTCGATGTCCAGCCACGGAGAATGGAATGTATTCGTCGTGTGCCACTCCCCGACCCACTCGACCAAAGATGTCCAAGGCTGCCACCGCTACTATTTCACCATTCAGCATGACATCAAACACCTGCAGGTTAGGGTGGAATGAGGGATAAGTTGAGGAGCATATGTGGGACGATGGTTTGGGATGGAATGAGGGACAAGTTAAGTAACATATATATGCGAGGGGTGACTTAGGAAGGATGCGGGACATAGTTAAGTTCAGTATGAGATGGAGGGGCTAAGCTGAGATGTACATGTGGGAGGGTGACATGGAAAGGAATGAGATACAGTACTAAAGAATATATGAGACAGGATGGCTTGAAATGGAATGTGGGATGCAGTTAACACCACTCACATTAAAATTTTCACACCTCAATACCACACAATTTCCTTAAGTCTGGCAAAGACCCCCTTGTACTGAGGCAATTTATAATGGCTGTATCATCTCATTAGAACAAGCCTCATCTACACAGAATACAATTGTCTGAAGATACAAAAGAAATTCTTGGGTCAAATAAATAACTTCACTGATCACTGTTGATATTTTTCATGCTTCTAGAGAGACTAAGAATGAGATGAAGGGATGGGATGGAGATACAGTATATGAGAGGAGATGTGAGTTGGTGGGAGGGCACCCATAAGGAAATGGACACATGGCTACCCCTTACAAGACTACGGCATTTGGCAATACTGCACATAGATAAATAGATACTGTATATGGACTTTCTTTCTTGTTCCTTCTGCCTATGGGTGACTACACTAAGTGACAAGCCGAATGGTTTCCTGTACACCAGAAAACCATTTACTATGCTGGGTGGTAACCATATAAACAAATTATGGCAACTGGTGGTTTAGTGGGTAATTGCGGCCCTCCAATCAGATTGAGCCGATGAAGTTTTATATCCAAGGGGTGGTTGGGGTTACTGCTCACGTAATGCCACTTAGGGATGAGTGAGGCTGGTCACTCTCATCTTAAATGTCAGGACCAACTTGCCTAGCCCTGGGCTCCTATGCTCCTCATGGGGCAATGTAGGATTGGATGATGGATGGATGGATGGACACAGAAAGACATATTGTAATGTTGTCTTTTTCCTCCTCCTGCCTTATTAACAATAATGGTAGAGAGAGAAAGAGAGTCACAGGAAGTACCGTTCAGTGGAGACAGGAACCCCACATGATAAGACAGATAAAACAGAAAAAAGAATGAATATAATTAAGTGATAAATTCCCTGGCTTGCCCTGGATACATCATTACTCACTTGATGTACAGCTGCCTACTTATTCCTTCACCTTCATCATTCTTTTTCTGTGTCTGTCCCCCTCACTTTCAATTTCTCTCATCCTTCCTGTCATGTTTTATTACTGCTCTTTCCACTTCAGGTGGTTCTACATTGAATGACAAGTCAAATGGTTTCCCCCCAAACCATTTACAGTACAATACTGGGTGGTAACCACATAATCAGATAAAAGGGTGATGTGAAGTCTACTATGGTACCTATGTTAACTGAGTGCAGAGACACAAATGCAGCATCCATCAGGGAAGCAAACCTCCACAATCTTCCCCAAGCACTGCTTTGGTGAAGCACTGTCTACCACAGGGGAGCATCAGTTCACTGCATGGAACAGCCCAGCAGTGACTGTTGCTTGCCTACAGGTGATGGATTTGCTTGGCCAGACAAATCAGGATTGCTCAACAGCAACAGTGTTTCCTTGGCTTTTATTCTGATGGACTCAGAAGTTTCCGCAGTACCTATTCCATACTAGTTTATGTCTGTGTATATGGAAGTTAACCCCTTCAGCTTGATGAGGTCTTACTTGCTTCACTCTTGCCAACTCACGACTTTATTCAATTCAGATACAGTATTTGGAACAGACGTTAGATGTGGCCTTTTTTAACTCCTTTCCTATACTCTTTTTACTCTGGCCTAAAACTGCTATCTCTCCATCTCAAGCACTGAGTTGAAGGAATAGATAACACATCAAAAAGATGTTAGTCATGAAAAAGTGCTATCGAAAGGATGTACTGCAGTTGTATTGTCTTATTCTACCACTGAGCTACGTAAATAAGATGCAAAAGGACGAAAATCTGGGCCAAGTTAGGGTGAAAAGAGTATACCAGGGTGCTCTCTTAAACTGAATAAATTAGTCTCACAGCAGTAAGGATAAATACCATGTCCTTCAATTTCTCTCTATTTACTCCTAGATGCTTTAGTCCCATAAACGGTGACCACAAACATGTAAAAAAAAGCAGGGAGAGGAAGTGGAGTGTCTGAGAGAGTAAGAGATGTGTGTGAGGATAAAGTCGCCTGGAGGCAGTTCTGTTTTAGTCACCCCTCGTCCATATGTTCCCAGGAGACAGCAGGGTTTCAGATGATGATGAAATAAATACAGCAAAAGCAAAAGTTCACTGGACACTTCTCTGACAGCTGAGGCAATGGAAAGCGTTACAAGCAAGGACTGACTGTTTGTGGTAGCTACTGATATAAAACATACAACAAAAAAAGTCTGCTCATGGCTGTACATAGTTTAATGACATAAAATACTACAGAATATTCTTGTTTTGGGGAAGTATGATCTTGAAAATATGGGACTTCGGGCATTTAAAAAATCACAGCTGGAACGCTTAAAATTTACTCGCAATTTCTGTATAATTATGTTGTTGGGTAGAACAGGTCTCTCTCTCTCTCTCTCATCTCCTTCCCTTTCCTGTCCCCTATCACATTCACTCTTCCCCCAACCCACGTGGTTTTCATCTCATCTCCCATTTCCTGACTTACTTTTATAGCCAGTGAACTGTTCAACACCACCACCACCACCACCAATATCATTACCATCACTGATAATCATCTTCATGTCACCACCACCAACAGTCTTCATCACTACCAAAATTACAATCACCACCAGCATCATACTCCTCACTACCAATTACAACCACCCTCACTATACTCATCTTCATCCAACATCCCACTTATTCCAATGACGTGGACAGGATCAGGAAACAGGGTAAGGAAAACACAAAAGCATGAGAAGTTATCACCAATGGTCAGCAGAATAGTCTACCGTACCTCCTTTCCATAGCACCTCCTCCTGACTCGCTAAACATTGTACCCAAGTGTTAATCTCTTGTGCTGGGGAGATTCCTTTATGCACGGATATTAACGTAGCTTGATAAAGTCCCTCGGCCCCCTCCCTGCCCCCCAAAACGAAGATGGTGGACTGCAGGAGAAGGGCAACATCAGCCTGCAGTCCACCATGTTCACATTCTGATGTGCTTGGGGCCACAAAAACAACAACAATCTCATTACAGCTCAGCATTTAAGATGGAAAGATGGCAATTTCTGGCCAAGGTTGAGTGAAGAGTATACGAGCATCACCAACCTTTTGATCTGGAGCATTGAAGTAAACCTCGGAAAACTTGAGTACCAGAACATAGTCACCGTCTCCCTTAAGTGGAATGTCATACCCAAAGGTGGAGTGGTGGTACCGCTCGGTTTGGTACAGAACCTGGAAAAGATGTGAATATTAACTCTCTCTGCACTGGCCACACATAAAAGAAATAACAACATATTAACTTTTGCAACAGACAGACATGTATACTGTATTTCACTGAGGAGGTTAACAACAGATGATATTGGCAATTGTAACCACAAAACTGCACTGAAGTTTAATGATGTTTGTTTATTGTGAGGATCCAGTACCACAATAAACACAACTTCAATATTTAGTATAACTTCTTCCAGAAGAAAGGATCTCATGACACTGTGAATACAAGATCTATCAACTGCTAATTATAGGTTAAGCATTATCCAGACAGTTAAAGGATAAGGAAAGTTATAATTCCCATGGACATAATGGTATTTGGATATGTACTAACACCAGATGGTAGTGTTAAGCCAAGAGAAATTCAAGCAGTAAATAAATAAATAGCTGTAATGGACTGTTAGGATGTGTGTGTGTGGGCCTCAACTCACTTGATCGCCAGGGGGCACTCTGCCAATCACCAGCTGTTTTCCAAAGTCTGATGCTGTGCCAATTTTGCCAGTGAGGGGATCCTTCTCGTATCTTACACCATACACGTCTATATGTGCCTCACCTCCTGGAGATGAAAAAAAAAAAAAGTATATATTGCTATTCATACATTAATATTCATAAGTGCCTCACCTAAAATGGGGGGAAAATCCACAAATTATCACTCACACCTTGGGATGTCAGGGTTAGGTGTGAAAAATGTCAAGATTAGATTCGAAGGATGCCAAAGATGAGTCCAAAGAATGTCTAGGGCAGGTCTGACGGCTGCCATGTTATTAGATAACTCTTAGCACTGATTTCTAATTCTCCAAGCTTTATAAATTTGCTATTTTGAAAGTTGGCTTGGATTTTCTATTATTCAGTCTTCATTTTCATTATAAATTTGAGTCCTGTGTCATCTGTAATATATGCATGTATTTCTTCCTGCCTGATAATGCTCCTCCTCGGTTATACATTCCCTCCTTCATTTTGCTACCATATCTTCCCTATGCTTTCCATCCTTCATTATTGCTTATCTTCCTTATGCTTTCCATCCTTCACTACGTTTCCCTATTTCTGCTGTGCTTTCATGCCCTTGCTGTGTGTCCTGCACATCACTGCAATGCCCTAACTTTAAACTATTTCACTGAATTCATTGTAGTATATTACCACTGTCCTTCACCTCCAGTGTTTCCATTTTGCTATGCTTTGTGCTCTGCTACCTTCACTCTTCCTCCAAAACATACAGTAATAAAAATTTCCTTAAGAACTACCTGTCAAATCTTACCTAGAGGCTCTAAATGGTTGTGATTACAGTGGAAGAATAAGAATATAGCAAAGGCTGTGAGCACCACTTGAAGGAGCAATACTCAGTAACATTATAAAAAATGAATTACCTAATAAAAAAAAAGGCACAACTAAAGTGTTCACTCAAACTGCTTGCTTTAGCAGTTTCATCCTCTCTATCTACAGTCCAGTAATATCAAAGACAGCCAAATTTATGTTGGCCTTTTACTAATCATTTACTCCAAGATCCCCCACCTAACTGTCCCTGTCTATTCAAACCTTCTACCTCACTTATGTTATATTAATGTAAAAATAACATGATATCCACAATGAAAACAAATAAATTGGCCATAAAAAGCTAATTTATGTTTATGTACAGCCAGCTGATCAAAGTGTAAACAATGGCCAAGTGGCAAGTTACACCGGGTTCCTCTCCCCTCACCTCCATCCACATATAATTATCCCACCTGCATTCACGGCATATATAACTTCCCCCAGGCCGTGAACTGCGAGGAGACGAGCCAACAGCAAGAAAAGGCAAGGCAGGAAGCGGGACATGGCAGGATAGGTCGAGGCTCTACAGGTTTGTAAGGCTGTCAACACGGCTACCTGTCGTCTGCTACATTCGTCCCTTTACCTATTATAACCATTTCATTATATATTCCCTTTTCTTGGCTTAATTTTAATGGTGAGTGTTAAATTATGTTTTTTATTGCAACTGCTTTACATCTAGTTTTTGATCAGTGGTAGAGGTAGTACCTAACTGCTGAATTCTTTGGTGTGTACAATGTGCTAAAAGAATCACAAAACACGGTGGCCCACGCTGATTGGCTGAATTTTCTCGCGTATTCTGCAGTATAAATAATAATGTATTGACGATATATTTATATGAGTAACGCCCATTTTCCACCGTTATTCAAATCTCAAACTAACTTAGCAAAGTTCTATTGATCTGCCTTCTTATTTCAACTGGGGAGGCAAGGTTAGGCATGGCTGAAGTGGCACTGGCCACCTCTAAAATATGCCTGGCTACCCCAGATTTGCGAGGAAATATCACTGGACCCACCGGACCCAACCTACAGGTTTACCTTAGGACCACCTCATAATTAAGCTTGACCAACCCTTCTTAAAAATCCGGTCAGCGCTCCTGACCCTGAATATCAAGTCTGTATCGCAGTTAAAGCCCCACAGTACTGAGTCTAAATCAGAGGTAAAGGTCTTTCTAGCGTGCCTGCGGCACGAGAGGGAAAGGCATCGTGCAGAAGAACGGATTAAGGAAATATATCATGCCTCAAGTTCAGAGCCCCGGCCTGTCGAATGCTGCAGCCACTGAAAGGTGCAAGAAAGATATGAAGGAGGAGGAAGTTTTTTTTTTTTTTTGGGGGGGGGGCGCTTACCAAAAGCCAAGTGTCCTCCATCTCCCGCTCATCATCTCCTCCTGGACTGATGCCATCTCCCTGTTGGACATCCATTTGTAACTGCCACACCAGTCCTCATATAACTGCATTCCTCCCTGATTCTTTCCACTCTCATTATCATCACTTATTCTAAACCCTGCTTCTCGCCAATCAATGGGAAGTGACATGGTGTAACCCAGCAGTTAGAATGTCCAAGGTGTTTATGAAGCTTCTCGTATTCTGAATGGCTTTGAAGATTTCGTAACACCTCTTCCTAGCGATTTATCTGCTCAGTACAGCTCCCCTTGTATGTTATCAATAGGAACCAAGTTGATAATAAAGCTATATAAGTAACCTATTTGACAAAAATATATCAGTACGCGATGCAACGAAGATTACTATTCAGCCTCCAATGCTGCACACCAGCTAAGCAGAAATTGTAAGGAATCTTTGCGGGGAATTAGAACAGTTGCCTTACTAGACCTGGTTGGTTTTCACTTGGGGCAAGTCATTCTCACTGGTTGAATAAGTCGTGGTGGTATGAAATTCGATGAGTCTTAGTTATGAGGTCCATCTCAGACTTCATGGTTACTCCACAAATTTTGTCCCCTAATCTGAGTACACTAGGTGATCAGCTGAGCTAACAGGGGTTAGGGATCTTTGTTTGGTCAGAGTATACACACTACAGACACAAGCACTGCACTGCACATATAGCGGACAAATCTCCAGGTCTGCACCATGAAACTGGAGAAGGAAAGGGATAAAAATGATGACTAGTCTGAGTGCCAAACCAACGCAATAGTCCATTTATATTCGGCTTCCTGACGGTGGTGAATCTTGAGAGGGCAGGGGTCACCTTCAGGTGGTACACCAGGCATGGACAACGCGGGTACAGTTGTCAGACCAACACGGGACGGTGGGGCGGATTGCTTCACATCCTGACGAGAATCTAAAGACTGAACGACAGGTTTCCACAAGGCCAGTGACTCGGTCATGTAAGGATATCACCGACTGGGTAGGGGGGGTGGTCAAGGGCTGTGCAGAAGGCTGGCTACCGGCGCAAGACAAGCTACCAGCAGAGACACGAGTTGTTTTTTTTTTTTTTTGGAGGGGACATTCTAGAAGAAAGGGTCATTCACACGAAGGTCAGAGGTGGAGGAATGACCAGTATGAGGATCAAAGCAGGTCTATAAGCCAATAGAGGCGAGGAAGGAAAAGCAAGCACCGTCAAGGAGGAAGCAGAACACTGACACCCGACTGATAGAGACACTCGGTTCCCACTGGGGATGGTGGGCATTGAAGTCCCCCATGATGAGGCACAGGCTGCGGTTGGTTTTGATAGTGGAGGAGCTTTTTTAGTGTTACATTTCAACTAGAGCTGTATCTCATGGTCATCGTGATCCAGCCTGCAGAGAGGTAGAGGTGGACAGCAAAGAAGTCCACGACTCCTTGGGGAGGGGTGGTAAGGCAAAGCACGGAACAGATGATGTCATCCTGGACCAAGACTGCCGGACTCTCCTCCTCCTGAATACTGCTGACACTCATTCCACCCTGCTGCACTGAAGAAGTCAGAACATTGCCGCCCCTGTGTTACCGCTGTTATGATACCGCGGGCCACATCTCATGCTGTCGCCGCGCTGCGATAGAGGATGATAATTACTCTGTTCTTTAAAATTTTGCAGGACGGCATTATATGTGGACTGCTTCGAATAAGAAAAAAAAAAGTGGAACCACCGATCTATACTAACGTTTTGATACCTTCTCATATCCCACCCACTCCTTGAAGACTACCCATTTTTTCTAATGTAACAGTTACTACCGCCCAACCTGCAAAAAAGATCATAAGGCATATGTAAGTCAAATTGAAGCAGGAGTGTTCAGTGATGCAGTATAGTGTACTGTGTTGCAGCAGGATCTAATATAACACTTAAACAAGGCATCTCAATGAAATTGGCTCATTTGACGTCATGCAGGCGACCGAACTGATTGATTATCATTTGGCATTAAGAGAGATGAATGGCAGTATCAGGACCTATTGTGGAACTCATTATTTGATTGACTAACATGCTTTTTGTTGTAAAGGTGTCTGATGAGACTGCATAAAAGCGCTTAGCGGCCTATCGGGGCACAGTTGCGCTTAATGCTCCCGACATGCACTGATACCAAACTTGTCATGGACGTGCTCTGCCATACCGGGCTTGCCCATGCGAAGTATCATCTCATTCCACCCTGCTGTATGACTTGTAGAGGGTGTCCAGTGTCTGGCGGAAATTCGGGTATAAAAGTGTGCGTAACTCGGGCGCAATGGACCACACCCTATCACTGTCAACTCGACCAAGGCCTTGAGCCCGTCATTCCGCGTCTTCTGATGTATGGCACGTCGAAATATGAGGGGGTCAACTGTGGACTGTCACACACACAAGCAACACTTATTCGCATTGTATTACTGATGTACAACAAAAGGTGGTAAGTATTGCCACACACCTCTCAGTAAAACACACACGCATTCAGTTGTTACAGTTTTGCAGTACAATTAATATGTTTAATTGTGTGATGCTGAAGGGATTATTCCCCTGCGCTAGACCTGCATAGATCATATAGCCCTGCTTAGATTACAGGGGAGCGCTACCCCTGCCACCAAAGGCAGTTACCCGGGCCGGGCGCGAACTCTCGACCTCGCAGTCTCAAGAACAGAGCTCTACCACTGAGCCACCCCGCTCCCCATGTTTTGCTGAGGGTGTGTGGCAAGACCTACCACCTCCTTTTGCTGTAAATGTATATTCTGTCATTACAATAATAAATATTTCAGTCAAATAAATCAAAGGGAGGTGATGGATCACGCCACACACCTTCAACAGTCAAAATATGGAGTACATACAACAGAAGTGGGTGGTGGGTCTTGCCAAGGCCAATAACACTACCAGGTCTTGTCATGTAAGGGCAAATTTGTGTCCAGCTCGCGCATGTCGTCGCTTAACACTCTCTCTCTCTCTCTCTCTCTCTCTCTCTCTCTCTCTCTCTCTCTC
>JAGKTI010011284.1:0-11132 GCA_018397915.1 Birgus latro
TCTAATGCAAGAGTTAACCGTTACTCCCAGTCCTTCATTTATACAACAGGTCAACTCTGGAACTGTCTTCCTCTGTCTGTATTTCCTACCTCCTATGATCTCCAGACTTTCAAACGAAGTGTGTCCAGGCATCTCAAAATGAACGTATCTTGACTTTGGCTCTCTTTTGTATTGTTTTCGTTTTTTCCTGGAAAAAACAGTTTGTTGGCCCATAGCCTTTGGTTCCTTCTTCCTTGCATTTCAAAAAAAAAAACAAATTCATCCACCAAGCCATGCAGCTCCCCTTCATCGTCACTTAACGACACAATATCACCCACAAACAACAATACAGAGACTCTCTAAACACTGCCCTCTCTCATTAGGGCTGCTCCAACTTCCACTGCCCTACCTTGTATCTCTTTTATAACCCCATCCATATGCAGACTGAGCGGTGGCGTCTTCGTCGTGGGTCTATCCCCCAGAGACTGTCAAGGAGAAGGGGATGACAGCATGGGGGCCAAACCACCGCAACCCACCCCGGCCCCTCACGGGGCCCGAGAACATGGGAGTGGCTTCGGTCGCCCAGGCAAGTACCACATTTCTCCACACACCATACACAACTACACCGTTTTTTCTACACAGAGAAATGACTCCCCGGCGGTCATTTCTAGGCGACTTCTTCTCACCGGGGATATCGAGAGCAATCCAGGACCCACCAACAAATATACATGTCCAACATGCTCAAAACCTATTACATCGAGCCAACAGACAAAGGGTTCAGTTCAGTGCAATTCCTGCAAGAACTGGACCCATTACACTTGCACAACACTTGCATCCAGAAAAGACTACACAAACACCTGGACCTGCTCCTTATGTTCCTTCCCCCCACCCACTGACCCCCTAACCAACCCTACTCCTACTTCTCCCACACCTCCTCAACCTAACCCACCAATCCTTTCCACGCCATCCAATCCCCTAACCCCTCCTATTCCACCCCGAACTAATCCACCCCAACCCTTACCTCCACCACAACCTTCTCCTACCCCTTCCCCTCCACCCTCACCACCACCTCCCCTCCGTGCTGCAGCACCAAACACACACCGCACACATAACATAAACATTCTCCAACTAAACATAGATGGCATAAACACAAAAAAACAAAAACTCACACAATTCATCAAACAACACAACATACATATTGCCATCTTACAAGAAACAAAACTACGCACAACACAAAAAACACCTACATTTCATAATTTCACCACCACCAGACAGGACCGGGCCGACGGTGGTGGTGGTGGACTCATCACCCTGGTACACAAATCCGTAAACTTTTCAGATACCAGTGACCACACAAAGTCACTTTTCCCCCCACATGACACTACGACAGAAATACAATCAGTTAGAATAAGCACTGGTAGGTGGTGGCGACCATCATCCACTCACTTGATGTAGTGCTGCCTACGTCTTCCTTAGCCTTTATCATTCTTTTTCTGTGCCTGCCCTCTTTTCTTCCTATTTCTCCTATATTTCCTGTCACTTCTTACTGCTTTTCTTTCTTTTACAGGTGGCATTACATTGAGTGACAAGCCAAATGGTTTCCTGTAAGCCAAGAAACCATTTACAACGCTGGGTGGTAACCATATAACCAAACATACGTGCTCCCTACGTGTCAACAAGTGGGTTGGTGGAGGGTTAGTGCCCCTCCCCGTAAAAAAAAAAATAACTCAAAGTCGTATGGCCACCCCTTACGGGATTATGGTGTCTGGCAATAGATAGATAGATAGAGAACAAATCACACACAACAATCGCCAACATATACATTCCCCCCCAGCCATCCCCCACAGTACCACACAATTACTCTCCACAAATACACCACATCACTAACTTACCCAACATCATCCTGGGTGGTGATTTCAATGCCAAGGCGTCAGCCTGGTATGTCAACAACCCTGACACAGACAGAGGGCTGGCACTACAAACCCAGACAGATCACCTTATCGTACTCAATCTTCATACCCATATCCCACACCAAGCCCTCTTCCTCCCATCATCCCCAGACATCACCTTTTGTTCCCCAAACCTCGCCCCAACAACTTCCTGGAGAGTGGTCAGAGCCCTTGGCTCTGACCACCTCCCGATCATCATCACTACCAAAACCAGAATCACCCCAGCTGGCCACAGACACACTTACACTAATTATAAGAGAGCCAACTGGGAGAACTTCACAACTGAAACAGAACAACACTTTGAAACATTAAACAGTACATCCATCACAAACATCAACACCGCTGTGCACACTTTCAATACAATTATACAAAATGCAGACAAAAAAAACATCCCCAGAGGCAACAGAAAAAGACACAACCCCAATTTTACACCAGAAATTCAAGGCCTCATCAGACAACGGGACACACTATGACACTCCCGAACACCACATACGCATGATACCATACAACTCACACTCAAATAAACAATAAAATATCAGAACAGCAAACATTAAATTGGAAGAAGTATCTCCAAACACTTGATCACAAAACAAACACCAGCAAACTCTACAAAACACTAAACAGCATCATACTCTCTAACAGCAACACTACACAATCACACGCTGCCATCACAACAACAGACACCATTCCTTCAAACAAACAACAAGCAAACACTCTCATCAATCACTTTTCACATGTCAGCTATCTAAACCCTCATCGTGACGACCGACGTATCATCCGACGTAAGAGACAGTTCCCCACAGACCCAGACTTCGCACCTTTCACTTACAACCAGATGAAGCACATCATCAGCAATCTCAAGCACTCATCTGCCTGTGGACCAGACAACATAAGCAACATACACCTTAAACACATTGGACCACAAGGCATACAAGCACTCATCAACATATCAAACTACAGCTACTCACACAACATAATACCCAACATCTGGAAGCATGGCATTATCATCACTATCCCCAAACCCAACAAAGACCCCACATTACCTTCCTCACACCACCCCATCACACTCCTCTGCACCCCCTCCAAAGTCACTGAAAGGCTGGTACTACAACCAGTTACACCTTACAACCCCCTAGCTCCATCACAACATGGTTTTAGGCCACTACACTCCACAAACACTCTTCTTACAGACCTCACACAGAGAGTTTTTGATGGCATGAATTCAGCTAGGCCACCACATAGAACACTCCTTGTCACACTAGACATTAGAAAAGCTTTTGATTCCATTCCCTGCCACAACCTCACAAACAAAATATTCAACACAAACATGCACAATAACACAAAAAGATGGCTGGCAAACTACTTGGCAGGGAGATATGCACATGTAACTTTTGCTGGTCAGTCCTCGAACATCAGAAACTTCACAAATGGTGTCCCCCAAGGATCCGTCTTGTCTCCTACACTCTTCAACCAATTCATGCATTACATACCCACACCCCACACACCACAGATACACATAGCTTCCTATGCAGATGACATAACACTTACATGCACACACCAAAATGCAAACACAGCCACACAAATCCTCCAACCTTACCTCAACACACTACATGAATGGTTCACCACAAACAGACTCAAAATAGCCCCAGCCAAATCTACAGTGACCCTTCTCACAAACTGGACAGCAGAACACAGTCACATTCCACACCTCACCATAGACAACACTCCCCTACCACACACACACACACACACCCAAAATCCTTGGTGTGACATACAATACATCAATGTCATTTAAACAACACATCACAAACATCAAAAATAAATTAACACCTGGACTCAATGCCTTGAAGTCATTTGCCCATACAACATTTGGACACAACAAAGAAACCACCACCACAGTATACAAGCAATATATATGTTCAGTGATGAATTATGCAAGCCCTGCTTGGGCTCCTAACCACACTAAAACACACTACAACACTCTTCAGACTATATAAAACAAGGCCCTAAAAATAATCACAGGCTGCACAGCTACTACACCTGCAGACCACCTACACCAAGAAACCAAAGTCCTCAAAGTCAAGGATTATCTAGACATGAGAAACACCCAAACTCTCGCTGCAGCCTCCACAAACCCACAACATCCACTACACTACATGGCAGCACATCCACACACACCAAGGAACATCAAAACAACACCCAGCACACAATATCATACACAAATACTATAATCTCTTCGCCCCTGCCTGCCTCAGACCAGCTTCCAGAAGCATATTCATACTCAAATATCTCGCTGTTCCATTCAGTCACTCAAAGACAACACACAGCTGCATGCACGGCCTCCTGATATCCATCTTTCTGAATCCTGTCTCCCCCGTGAGGACAGGGTCCACGTGGGCAGGCTGAGATGTGGGTATCATCCAACCCTCTTGAGTTATCAGAAGAGGCTGGATGACTCCGTCGCTGATGCCTGTCCAGGATGTAACACAGCACCCCACACTATTAAGCACATCATGGAAGACTGCATTGCACACAATCACCAACGCCAACAACACAGCGTACACTCCTTGAGAGCTCTGTGGGAAAGTCCGGTCTCTGCCATGGCCTTCCTTAGGGACTCGGGGCTGTTTGGCCAGACTGCCTAGGGAACAACTACTACTACTACTACTACCATGGAGACATAACACATCCCTGTTTTAATCCAACCTTTAAATAGAAAATTCACTCAGTTCATTATCCACATTCACTGCAGCCTTAACACCCTCATACATACTCTTCATGGAATTCAACAATTTCCCATCTACTCCATATATTCTTAATACTTTCCAAAATCCTTTTTCTTTCTCCAAATCCATGAAGGCCGCATACAACATCTTTCCCTTCTCAAGAAACTTTTCCGCTAAAGATCTATGAATGAATGTCTGAGCTACACAACCTCTTCGCTTCCTAAAACCTCCCTGTTCTTCTCCAACTAATTCCTCTGCTATTTCCCTAACTCTGTCAATAAGTATCCTACCATGTACTTTTCCTATTACACTAAGGAGACAAATGTCCCTTTGATTACCACACACTTCTTTTTCCCCTCTTCCTTTGTACTGGGGAATAATTATACCTGACTTTCAATCCTCCAAGACTTTACCTTCCAAGCCAATCTGCACAGCTTCCACATCCATTCAACTACTATCTCTCCCCCATGCTTCAGCATTTCACCATACACTCCATCAATTCCTGGGGCTTTCCCCATTTTAACTTTCTTAGTTGCTTCCACAACTTCCAACCTACTGATTTTTTCCTCTTTTCTCACATCTCTCCATCTCCCAGCCATTCCCCAGCCACTTATACTTGCATTACTTTCATTCTCTATGTTGAACAATTCCTTAATGTGTTCTCTCCATATACTCACTTTTTCTTCCTTCTCCACAACTAATCTATCATTTTTATTTTTCACTCCCCAACTAACTTCTTTGGCACCCTGTCTAACTCTCTTTACCTCATTCCAGAACATTTTCTTACATTCCCTCCACTTTACACTCAAATTCCTTCCAAATTCCTCATCCACTCTCTTCTTACTCTCTCTTACTAATCGTTTCGCCTCTCTCTTCCTTTCTACATACAACTCTCTCTTCCGTTTCTCAACTTCTTCCAAGCTCCTATTTCTCATCCACTCACTATATGCTTTCTTCTTTTGTGCCACAGCCTCTTTCACCTTTTCATTTCACCATGCTGTTCCCTGCACCCCCTTTCGTCTTCTCTTCACCCCACACACCATCACACATGCTGCACAGATTTCTTCTGTGAATATCTTCTATACACCTTCCACACCCTCCATCTGCTCCAGTCCATATTTACCCAATTGATCCTCCACTTCCCTCTTATATTCTGCCCTTTTTCCATCCTCTTGCAACCTTTCCAGCCTCCTTGTATGAGCTACATCCTCCTGTCTTTCCCTTCTATTATTCCTCCATTTCTTTTGAACACTGATTCTGACCACCACCAAGTGGTGGCCAGAAGGTCCACTCTCCCAACCTCTATATACTCTTGCATCCATTACACACCCTCTCATCCTGTCATCCACACACGCATAACTAATCATTGCCTTCTATTCAATCAGTTCACCATCCACCCTTCTCAACCCTCGCCACATATACCAATGGATCATTTTGTGCCTGAAGAGGGTATTGGCTATCACCAACCCCCTCCTGGCACAAATGTCCACTAAAGCACTGCCATTCTCATCCATCTCTGCAGGCACACCCCACTTACCAAATACTCCATCCACCTTCACATTCCCTACTTTTCCATTCACATCTCCAATCAAAAACACTCTCTCATTCCTTTCAAACTTTTCCATGCACACTTCCACATTTGTCCAGAACTCTTCTCTCACTCTGCTTGAACGATCTTGCGTTGGCGCATACATGCATACAATCGCCCACATTTGTAGTCCAACTTTCAATCTTACCCATACAATCCTTGAGCCAACTGATCCTTACACTCATATTCTCCTTCCATCTGTTACAACAATGCACACTCTTTCTTTTGCCCTCTCATTCTCACCTATTCCCATGCATACACCCCATCCATACTCCCATTCTCTCACCTTCTCACCTCTTCATTTAGTTGCACACCATCCAGACTAGGTTTCCAGGCAGGGTGGAGTTTCCTTGCCCCTCATGGGGGAGCAGCTCCCTGGGAGGAGAGCAATACCATTGTTTTACCAAGATACACTATTTTGCACTGGTAGACCTTCATTCAAATCATAGGGAAGGTGGGATCACCAAAGGTGACAGAAGAATGGAAACAATTCTCATGAGTCTCTGGTAATGTTACAATGCATAGCCTCTTTTTTTTTTTTTTTTTTTTTTTTTTTAGCCAAGGAACCAGAACATGAAATTTAAAACAATGAACAGGTCCACCCAGACAAGGTTTTAGGCATAAAATGAGTGGATGGGAAGTAATGGCACAGAGGATGGTGACAGACAGAAGAGAGTATGTAGAGAGGATGAGAGAGGTGAAAAGATTAGCAAGAGAAAGTACGAAGAGAGTGAATGAGGAATTTGGAAGGAATCTGNGGAGAGAACGCTTTATGGAATTGGGAAGTGACAGATAATAATGACAGATTGATGGTGAAGGGACAGAATGTGAGCAGATGGAGAGAACGCTTTATGGAATTGTTAAACATAGACTATGAAAGTAACGTGAGTATAAGTGGCTGGGGAACAGCTGGGAGGAGGGTGGTGAGAAGGGAGGAAGAGATCAGTAGGATGGAAGTAGTGGAAGCAATGAAGAAAGTAAAAATGGGGAAAGCCCGAGGAAATGATGGCATGTGTGGTGAAATACTTAAGCACGAAGGAGACAGTACTAGAATGTTATGGAAGATGTGCAGACTGGCCTCAGAGGATGATCGAGTCCCAGAGGAGTGGAAGTCAGGTACTGTATAGTTATTTCCCTGTACAAAAGAAAAAGAAGTTTGTGGTAATCATAAGGGTATTTGTCTTCTTAGTGTAATGGTATGATACTTATTTACAGAGTTAAGGAAATAACACAGGAAACAGATGGAGAACAGGGAGGTTTTAGGAAGGGAAGAGGTTGTGTAGATCATACATTCATCCTTTGGTTTTTAGTGGAAATGTTTCTAGAGAAGTGAAAGAAGTTGTATGTGGCCTTCATGGATTTGGAGAAAGCATATGACAGAGTAGACAGACAAGGAATGAGGAAAAAATTATGAATATTTGGAGTAAACGGGAAGCTGCTGAATGCCATGCAGAGTATGTATAAGGGTGCTAAGGCTGCAGTTTCTGTAGATGGTGAACTGAGTGAACTTTTTTATCTGAATGTTGGATTGAAACAGATATGTCATTTCTCCATGGCTGTAGTATATGGATGGATTTATAAAAGAGATACAAGGTAGGGCACTCGATGTTGGGGTGGCCCTAATGAAAGAGGGCAGTATTTGGAAACTTCCTGTTCTGCTGTTTGCAGACGATACTCTATTGTTAAGTGAAGGCAAAGGGGAACTGCATTGCTCGGTGAATGAGTTTGGGAGGGTGTGCATGAAATGGAATCTAAAGGTGAATGAAGGGAAGTTATTGTCTTCAAGAGAACTGAAGTCATTGAAAGCACAATGAGGCTGGATGATGAGGAAATGGAAAATGTGTGTGCATTTCAGTACTTTGGCAAAGTGATGAGTAAGGATGGAAGTCTGGAGGATGAAGTGCTTGAAAGGGTGCAACAGAGAAGAAAAGATGCTGGTTCTTTTAAAGGAGTGATAAGAAATAGAGAAATAAGCATCGAAGTAAAAAAAAATAAAAATAAATAAAATAAAAAAATTGCTGCATGACAGTATTGTGATACCAACTCTAACATATGGGGGCAAAGCTTGGGCCTTGTTGAAACGACATAAGTCAAGAGTGAAAGCGGTGAAAATGTGTTATCTGAGAGGAGCATGTGGGGTTACATGGAGAGACAGACAAATGAGGAAGTGAGGTGGTGTGGACGTGAATGTGACAGAAAGCATTAGAAGAAGTATAATTAAGGTGGTCTGGCCATATGGAGAGGATGGAGAGCGAACAACTAACGAGGAGAGTGTATGTAAATGAGGTGGAGGGGGGGGGATACGGAAGCCGAGGACGAGATGGAGGGATGGAGTGAAGAGGTGTATGAGAGAGGGGGGTGTGACCTGGGGGGAGAGCAGCAAAATGGCAGGGGACAAGGCAACATGGAGGCATTTTGTTTGTGGCCATCCCTTATGGGATTAAGGTGTCTGGCAATAGATAGACAGATTTCCCCATGAGCCAACACCTATGCCCCTGGGGTCTCCTGCTGTGGTGTGAGACTGCACAGTTTTGCTATGCTTGTTTCTCTTGACTGGTTCCTGTATGTGCTTCTTACTCCCAGTATATTCCCTCCTTCATTCATTTCCTACATCCAGTCTAACCACTTTTTTCTTCATTCCTCCACTGTCCTTTTAAAATCCACACCCTACAACTACAGTCCTTAGTTACTACAGTGCTACCTATTTCTTCCTTCATTTTTATCATTTTATTTTTGTGTCTGCCATACTCTTTTTCTTTCTCCCAGCCTTCCTTTCAATTTCTTATCACTCTTCTTCCCAGTTCAGGTGGCTCTACATTGAGTGACAAGCATAATGGTTTCCTGTATCCCTGGAAACCATTTATTACTGATGGGTGATACCTGCAACCATATAACCAAATATCAGGGTGATATACAGCCAATCATTATGCCCCTGTTAACTGGGTAGACAGACACAAATGCGGTGTCCATCCAGGAACCAAACCTCCACAATCATCTCTACTTCATTCATAATCTTCATTACATTGCCAGCTATACTGGCTTCTTCAGGCTTCCTTACTTGAGTTATCAACAAATACCATCTCATCCTTCTCATATTGTATACATTTTTCAACTATTAACTACATATTAAAGTGCTTTAGTCATCTGCTAGGCAGTTTTATAAAATTCATCCTTTTCTTTTTCTTGCATCCACATCTCTCTCTCTCTCTCTCTCTCTCTCTCACCAAACTCTTTAAAATTTTTTCAAGGCTTGTCTCTCACCTTGCTTCATTGTACTGGTCCTAACCCCTTTTCCAATCTTTCCAAAGTCTCTGTAGCACTGCTACATCATTCCACCATCAGGTCTCTCAGCATTTTGTACTGTATTACCCCTGGCCCATCCAAAGACTGTGTCTACTAAAATTGAGTAGTTTTCTTTCAGTACCCTCCAACCTTCTTCTCCATCTGCTTGAACATTAGCCTTTTGTGCAAACTGAACCATTCCTTGAAACTGTCACCTAAATAGCCTCCTCTATCAATCTCCATACAGTGCACCCCCACACAATGCAAACTCACACAGTGCATATCACCTACAATGTAAGGTCAACCAAGATAAAGCTTATTTTTATTGAATGCAAAATCTGTGAGTCAAACTTCCCAACATGCGCATCGGCTGTATGATTCCAAGGCATAAATGGACTTGCCGCCATTACTACAAGTATTGGGCAGGACAATGCGAATCAGTCACACGAAGGCAGGTGGCTGACAACTGAGCCAGATTCAAAATGGCGGACAGCTGGCCAGCTATCTGCATGCCATCTACCAACTTTCCTGGGTAAACAAACACTTCTTCTCCATATTGCCGTGAGAAAACATGTCTTACCTCGCATCCTATCGTCAGTTTTAGCATCATAGAATTACCCATCTTTTCCTCATGGTCTCAGCTGTTGACTTTGAAGGCTTTATGGCACCTCCAGGAGACCTCGGCATTGACAGTGAGTGACAACGGGGTGCCCCGCCCCGCGAGTCAAGAATAAACGCCCGAAGCCTCGGATACCCACCCCCCTCCCTTCTTAACAAGCCCAGATGTCACTTAAATAAAGGTACATGGTGTTCTATTCGCTGTTTTATTTCTTGGTCCAAATAGAAGTACTATTAGACAAAGTATCAGCAGAGTAAAGTAGGGTGACCATTCCCAACCCTCTAACTATCGTCCAATTGCTTTAACATCCTGTGTCTCAAAAGTTTTCAAGTAAATTCTTAGCAGAAAAATTTTAAAGTATCTTTCCTGTCACAACCTTCTTTCCGATCGTCAGTATGGGTTCCGTCAGGGACGCTCCACTGGCGATCTTCTCACCTATCTTTCAGACTCCTGGTCATCCTCCTTTCGGGACTTTGGCAAAAGCTTTGCCATTGCACTTGACATCTCAAAGGCTTTTGATCGAGTCTGGCATAAATCTTTAATTTCCAAACTGCCCTCCTACGGTTTCTATCCTTCTATCTGTGCCTTCATCTCTAGCTTCCTTTCTGGTCGTTCTATAGCAGCTGTTGTAGACGGCCATCATTCTTCTCCTAGACCTATCAACAGTGGTGTTCCTCAGGGCTCTGTCCTATCACCAACTCTCTTCCTTTTATTCATCAATGACCTTCTAAGCTGTACATCTAACCCTATCCACTCATATGCTGATGATTCCACCCTTCACCTTTCCATTCGGTTTCCGCAACGTCCATCTCAGCAGTTACTTCAACAAAAAAGGGATGAGGCTATGGCACACCTAATGTCTGACTTGGCTCGTATCTCTGATTGGGGTAAAAATAATCTTGTTATTTTTAATGCATCAAAAACTCAGTTCTTACACTTATCAACCCGACAAAATCTTCCTCAGGATTACCCACTAATGTTTAATAATG
>JAGKTI010011284.1:15633-26725 GCA_018397915.1 Birgus latro
GGTGTAGATACAAATGTTCCCTCATGTTGAAAGATAAAAGTAATGAATTTTTAGATCATTAAAACTAGCACTGTTTCTTTTACCACAGTCCAAAATAAAGAACACAAAAGAATCAGGTCTGCCCAAAACTCATGTGATTGTTGTGCTGGCTGTTGTGATGGTCACTGTACAAGCATGTGAATAAGTGAAGGGTGACATCATCAGCAAGTGAGCTGACAGGGTATATGTACAGTTCAGGTCACAGATGAACAAATGGAAAAGAGTAAGGAGAGGGATAGAACCCAGAGGAACATCACTGTTGAATTTTTGAAAAACATCAAGGTATTACAGATGCATGGACCTGAGTTATAGTTGCAGTTATTGCTCCACCCTGGTCCATCTGATAAAGCAGTGTCCTCAATGGTAGGTACACAACTGCCCCTATGGGGTTGTCTCATAGGTTCCCTACGCCACTGATGGTATGGCGATGTCCTACTGTAGTATGTGCTGTCCAGTGCTCAAAGCTCCATTATACATTTTCTGTTGTGTGGGTCCATCCTACAAGCTGGGCACAGGTAATATGTGGTTCCACCCATCCTAAATCTAAGCTGGTAGCTGTGGAGGGCTGGGAGATATCTTGATCTAAGCCTAACTAGATGAACTCGATCATATCTATTTAAAGACACCTTTGATGGGTGGACGTCAGGAGGGGAGCTTGTAATAAAGCATTTTGACTGAGGTGTTTTATTGCCTTGTGCATGAAGTGAGTGTGTAAGTCTCTTTGCACTGCTAGTGTTGGAATATCTGGAAGCGAGATATTGTTGCAGAGGGTTTCGTGATGTTTGTGTGGTGATTCTTGTGGATGTATAAAATGTACCCATGTCAATGTAACATTTACCCATGTCAATGTCCCTATTCAAATGTGCCGCGCAGTCACCGTCATGCTATGCGCCTGCGCGAGCAGAGAGAGAGCTTCTTCCACTTCGAGGCATGTGTGCACCTCACCTCACCTCTTCGCTTCCTTATCTATCTCCTAGGGAAATAAAGATTCTACAGCAGGAAGACTACCTATTCTTCAACCCTGTGATTGCCCCCCCATTGCATGCAGGACTTCAATCAACATGGCGCAGTGTAATATTAAGGCCCCAGGAGAAGATTTCACTCTTACACCCCGCCACCGGGACCCGCATGGACGCCGCCATTAGCTGTTTATGTTTTTTTGGACCAGCAAGACGACTTCTAGATCGCCTTCAGTGGATTTACTGTGCAGTGTCAGTGCAGTGTTACAGTGGAGTGGTTATGTGCAAGTGCAGTGCAGTGCTGACTGAATTTCAAACTATGTTCCAGTGGCAGCATCCTACAGCCTCATTTAAGTGCCCATCATTTGATCTGAGCAAGGAAAGCCACATCACAGATAAGCAGGGATACCAGTATGAGGAATGCCTCACGGGCCTGTTTTCAAATCATTTGTTTGTGGTTTGACTTTGTTTCGTGCAGGAGTTGTAAAGATACTATTTGAAGTGTATGTACATTGTTAATTGTCATGTGAGGGAGTAACCATGTTCATGTTTACTGCTGGTGTTGAGTATGGTGGTGGACTTGGATGGGTCAGACTTGGATGAGTCAATCATGTGCTTGTTGTCCCTAACCCAAGTCTGCAGTGTGTTGAAGGAGTTCTGCTGCAGCAAGCAGACTGTGTTTGCAGTTGAGCTCCTGTGGTGATGTTATCTGCATATGATGCCATGTATGTGAACAGCTGGAATGTGGGAATATCATGCATGTATAGACTGAAGGGTGTGGGTGATACAAAGGAGCTTTATGGAACACCTTTAGGAAAATTTCATGTCAGTGATGACTTTCCTTGGAATACAATATGTGCTTGTCTACTAGATAAATCAATGGCAATCCAGCATCTGGTGTTGTTCTCCATATGTATGCTGCATATCTCTGAGATTAGTTTCTGCAAGGGGGGGGGTGGTATCAAAGGCTTAATTAATATACCTTGTAATAAGCATGTGTCGGGAGTTTGTAGAGTGAAGTGCTTTAAATACATGTTGTGGTGAGGCATTCAGTTATTTTGGATGGTGTGCTATGAAGTGCGATGGTTCTGTACAAAAAAGGGTGTTTTGGGTCCTTGTCTGGGTTAAGTATAGAGATAACTGTTCTATGTTTCTAAATACTGGGAATACTACAGTGTGCATAATAGTTACTGATGTTTGTGAGGGCCTGGATGCCTAATGGTCCTAAATGTTTTCAGGTGCAAGTTGCTGATGCCATCTGGCCTAGTGCTTGTGGAGTTTTTTCTTTTCTTGATAATGTTATGCATCTGTTTTGGACTGAATGGGGCGGCACTGTGATCGTGGAAAGGATTTCTTATGCCGGGAGGACTGTTTTCTAGACTTAGTGCATGCTGGTGTTAAGTGACTTATGTTTGCATAGTGGTTAATGAGAATGTTTGCATGTTCTTTGTAGAAAGGGATGTGCTGGTGATTGAAGGGTATGGCAGCATGGGTCTTGAAGGTGCTTGTTTATGACCTACTGACAGTGTTATGTATTTTGTAGAGCAGAGAGGGGTCTGTGAAGTGACTAAGTGTAGTTACAAAGGCCTTTCAGTTTTCTATTTTCTATGTAGCTACTAATATTGTTGCTGATCTCACTGCTAAGTTCTTGGAACCTTGTGATGGTGTCTTACATGTGTGGGGGCGAGGGGTTGTGCTATGTGAGCTGCATTGTCTTATAAGGAAGGCAGTCTCTGGTGTAAAGTTTTGGTTGTAAAGTCTTCTGTTGCCTCGAGGAATGTGATGTTTGCCTGCACTGAACGTGAGGCTGTTGAACTTTACTCTGTGATAGGTGTATTGTTTAGTATGCTGAAATGGTGTTGTCTTTCTCCAAAGAATGTTTTCCAACCTGTGTTCCTGTAGTTTGTGTATGTGAGGACTGGTCTGGACTGAGTTCCTATGGTGATAATGATGAGGATTTGATCTGTAGTGAGCTTGGGTTCAATTCACAAGATGGTGATAAGTGCAAGTGTTGGCAAAGAAATTGTGATGTGAGGAGAGGAGGACATACAGTGTGTCTGGTGTGGGATATGAGTGTATTGTGAGGTGTCATATATGAAGAGTTGTGAAGCAATACTGAGGCCTCGGTTGTCGTACTGTATTCATACCAAGCATGTTTTTAGCCCTAAAAACTTCAGTAATTATAGAATTAGGTGATAGGGGGAGAAGCCGAGGGTTGTATTGTGCTGTTACAGCAAGAGAGGTGTCTAAGGTAATGTTAATGTTAAAAATGTTTATTTCTTGTTTGTGTCCAGATCTGACACTGAGTGATTGTATTTTTAATGTTTTGTCATTTGGAAAAGTGATTGTACTGTGTCTCTGATGAGGACTGATGGGTGAATGTATGTAATGAGGCCCCATCCACAGCCATCAGTTCTGTGTGACTGTGTGAGTAGTGTGTGATTTTTGGAGTCTGTTGTGTGTGTTTTGTTTCTTGTAGGAGTGTTGAGTGTATGTTGGGGTTATGTGGTTCTATTTCTGACTTCCTTCTTATGATGGATGCCTTCAACATTTAAATGTAGTAAGGTGGTAAGGGGTTGTTAACCATCATCCACTCACCTGATCTAAAGCTGCCTACCTCTTCCCTCACCTTTATTACTCTTTTTAGGTTTATATCCAAGGGATGGTTAGGGTTTATTGCTCACATAGTGCCACTCAGGGATGAGTGAGGCTGGTCACTCTCATCTTAAATTTCAGGACCAATTTGCCTATCCTCGGGCTTCTATGCTCCTCATGGGATGACATAGGACTGCATAATGATGATGATGATTCTGTGTGTGCCCTCTCACTTCCTAATTCTCCCATCTTTTCTATCACTGTAGGGTCAACTGAAAAGGAAAGAAGAGTAATACTCTTCTTTCCTTTTCAGATGACCTTACATTGAGTGACAAACCAAATGGTTTCCTGTAAGCCAGGAAACCATTTACAACGCTGGGTAGTAACCATATACGTTCCCTACGTGTCTGCAATTCCCATAAAACAACTAACTCAAAGACAAACGGCCACTCCTTTCAAGATTATGGTGTCTGACTACTGATGGACAGAAAGGTTTATTTGTGTGTGCTCGAGGCGGTACACATCCAGAATATATCTGTGTTGTATGTGTAGTGCTTGTGCAAAGGGACTGAGCTGTGATGTATGTAGTTGTGTAAAAGGGATGGTTGTTGGCGGAGGGGCTGTGATTGGTGTGACAGAAGTGATTTTGGATGTGCTTCCCATCACACACCCACATGCTGTGGCACTGTCTGCCATCTGTTAGTGTAATACATGTGATGCAGATCTCTCCTCTTCAACAGCTGCACTGAATAGATCTACATGTTCATCTTGTGCTTGTGGTGTGTTGGGAGCAAACAGAGCATATGCATCCTGCTTGGGGCCCAGGATAGCTCATAATCCCTCTAGCTAGTATGAGATTCAGGGAAATGACCGCAGGAAAACTATTTCCCTTATTGTGAAAAAGGCACGAGAAGCAGCTCCCCCCCGAGGAAGATGGTGCCCTGCCAGGCTGGACCAGAGTTCTCCTTGCAGGCTCAGGACAGAAGGAGGAGGATTCATTCCCAAGCAGGAGGTGCCTCTATTCTCTGACCCAGAGCAACTGTGGCATCGCAGGAAAGCTTCTCTCCACCACCTGAGTTATAGTAATCGCAAGAAGCTTTCAGATTTATCAGACATATGAATTACTGAGGATATCAGCCAAACTCATAAATTCAAGAAAATATCATGACTTACTTTTGGGAGGCTGGAAAGAAGGAGTTGGAATAATCGTGGTCCCATGATAGTTCGTGCCAACTTGGTCACTTCATCCACTAAGGAACGCACCTTCAAACATAATGGCGTACAGTAAATAACTACAGCAAATAACCAAGAAAACTATCTATCTGTCTATCTATCTATATACTTTGGCTGCTTCCCCCAAGAAATGGGAGGTAGCCGAGACAGGTCAACAAACTACCAATTTATTCATCTACTCATACACATTCATTCGCATCTTAGTCCCAAAGGGGAGAAGGGACAGATCCTCACCGCACCACACCGCACGAGGGTCAACCACACAGTGCAGTCAGTGACATCTGCAGCAGGTCCCGACAGCACAGCTGGTTTACCCCTGCCACACCATAATGGACCCATCCCCTTACCCGCACCTGACCTGATCAGCTGATCAGACAAAATGCAGGAGAATATCCCTTCAAGGCTACGTCATCATTAATTCATTCACAATTTCCCTCCACTCATTTCTATCACACACAGCCACTCTTCCTTGCTCAACAGACAACCCTCTCGCATCCAACGCTCTCTTCACACTGTCCATCCATCCTATTCGTGGTCTTCCTCTCAGCCTTACACCTCTCACATCAGATCTAGTTATCTATTTCACCAATCGCTCATTTTCCATTGTCTCCATATGCCCAAACCATCGCAACACCCTCTGCTCAACTCGATCAGGGATCTCCCGAACAATTCCAGTTCTCCTTCGCACTTCATCATTTCTCACTCGATCCATACGCGTCACTCCACACATACTCCTCAGACACCTCATCTCCATTACATTCAAACTTTTCCTCTCTGCTACACCCATATTCCATGTTTCAGCCCCATATAATGCAGTCGGTACCACAATACCCTCATACAGCCTTCTCTTTACATCCATTATGAGTGAACGACATCTAAACACTTTTTTCATTCCTCCCAGCACCTTTCCAACTTCATTCATTCTAAACTTCACTTCTGCATCTATTCTTCCATCCACAGCAACATGTGACCCTAAATACAGTAAGACCTCACTATAACGGACTAATTGGGGCTCAGGCCAGTCCGAAATATGCAATTTTCCGATAAAAGCGACATCCGGACTTACCCCTGCTAATCCGGACTTTTTCCGATATACAGTATCAGACATTAGTCCGGACTGCATCAGTGGTTTTCACCACCATTGCAGTATTGTACTGCGTTATACCTTCACTACATTAATCAAATGGTATAATAATACTGTACTGTGCACTGAAAAACATGTCTTTTACTTGTCTTATTGTGGTGAACATTGCTGAAGTTGTCAGGCAGTTCGGACTGCTTTCTGGCTATATCGGACTTTTTCCGATATATAGGAGTTTAGTCCGGTAGCTCCTCGAGTCAGATAAAAGCGAATTCCGGTCTACTGAAGTCCGTTATATCGAGGTTTTACTGTACTTAAAACACTCAACCTCCTCAAGCAACTCACCATTCAAAACTACTGTTTATTCAAAACTAAAGAAAAGAAAACACTAAAGAAAAGAAAATCATAAACAAAAGTCATCCTTACTCGAATAACTTTACCTGTAAACAGTCCTCACTTAAGATCTAAGATATGTGCTGGTGAAATCCTAATTTAGGTGAAACAACTATGAGACTTGCTGCTGATTCACGACTGGGGGCTAAAGGCTCAATAAACACTCACTCACAAGTTCAAAAAACTTGATAATGAAACATAAGTAACTCTTGGTGATGAAAAAATGTAAATTTATCAGCATGTTGTACTTAAACAGCTTAAAATGAAACAACTGTAAACAACAACAACTTTGGTACACCTGTGACACCATCTCAGAACTATAATCCCCTCTCTATGCAGGTAACAACCATAAAGTGTCAAATCAAAAAACTGGTCAAAATATGGTTGATTTTATGCTGTTCCTGTGGCCCTGAGTTCATCTGCAAGCAGACATGGGGCTGAAGCCAGCCCTTTGGCTTCGAGATGAAGATGAAGCCCTTCAAAAGTCATGAAGCCACAGCCTAAGCTGCTGCCCTTGGAAAGTCATGAAGCCAAAGCTGAAGCCGAGGTCTACTACTGGTGTAATAAGAAATACTGCTTATCCCACTATGTTCTAGACCTGTTCACATCATGATCCTCTTACAGCAGGATTAAAAAGCATTGTTTCCACTGTCCCAAATGTTGTAAGCATACTCTGCTCCTGTAACGAATTTTCTGGCCCTGGTGCTTCGCCTGCAGTTGGGGCTGAAGCCTGCCCCTTGGCTTTGAAGCCAAAGCTGAAGCCCTTGAAAAGTTACAAAGCCACAGCCAAAGCCAAAGCAGCAACCTAAAAAACATGGCTTCATAAAGTCGAAGCTGAAGAGGAAGCCGCGATCTAAAAACCATGATATCATGAAACTGAAGCTGAAGCTGAAGCCAGCTTCATCCCCATGTCTGTCTGCAAATGAACCCAGTGTATTGTAGGAATCTGGGCACTTTCTCCAGGCACAGTACTTGCCAACTAACCAACCTTACACAAAACACATCTGACAGCATCAACTCCATGAGACCCATACAAAAGACACTTTTTTACAACAAAAGACATTAGTAAAGCCTACAATGCCATCCCCTGACACAAACCAAACACCAATACTGGCAATACAAACAAGGAGAACAATACTGACACCAAATCTCGGCTCAACAAATACTTATTCGGTAGACGAACATGTTACATTCCAGGGCAAGTCATAATGAGCACAAAACATCCCTACTGGAGTTCAACAGGGTTCCATTATTTTCACCTACACTTTTCAACCTAAACAACACATGGATGATGTTCCTACACCCCAACCACCCACAAACACTGCCTCATATGAGGTGACTTTAGCAATTACACACCACATCACCAATACAGCCTGCACACTGCAACAGGACTGCTGCAACACACTTCAGACATAGATGAAGGGCAACAGGCCAACAACTGATCCAGTTAAATCCACCACCACACTCATCACCAGCAGCAACCATGAGCACAGGTACAACTCTAACATCACACTTAATAATGTACACCCGAAAGCACCAATTTTTCCCCCACTAGTAGCCGAAGTCGCGGCCAGTGAATGACTAGGCGATCAAACAGCCCGACCCTCCGTCCCTACCCTAAACCCAGTGTAAGCGTTGTGGAATAGATGTGGAACGGCCAAAGCTGGTGATGTTATAATGTGTCATGATTGTTTTTATACACAATCAGAACCAGAAGGGGTAAGTATATAAAGATAGTTAATGTGTAATACTGCGCTGTTATCCACAGCATATGAGAAAGGATGAATGAATGATTATCTATATACTTATGTCTTCTATTATGATGTCACAAATAAGTGTATTATTGTGAACAACATCTGTTGAATGATATGATGTCTTTTCTCAACCATTCTGGCTCCCACCTCCACCACCCTACTCTCTGGGTTCCTATCACCACAAAACGTCTCTTCTACCCTCTCGTCCCCCAGTCCCGCCCCTTGTTAACCTGCATAAACTAAGATAATGATGAAATGATCCGTCAGGTGTTGGTTATAATATTATCATACACCTCTGTATTAAGCACCAGCAAATCAATAACATACCAATACCTTGGTATACCTCCCAACTATTTCATCTTGTTGCAAGGTATTACGCGACATACACACTGCAGGTTGGACCTTGTGTTACAAGGTCATATGGTTGTTTATCGTTAACACAGGTTATGTGTGCTTTTTGGACGTCCATTAAGTCATATTAACGTGGCAGTTTAAGCCTTACATTATAAGGTTTATGTTCCTGTAATTATTGGATGAACAAAACAAATCAGGGATCGGCTCTGATGAACCACAAACTTTCTGCTTAAACGAAAATATTCCAACCTCTCGTCACAACAGAGACACAACGTCATCACGTATACGACTGAATGTGGATCAATCGTATACATAATGAAATCATGTCACTGTTCTGACAAGAGGTTGGCACATTTTCATTAAGGCAAAGAGTTTGTGGTTCATCAAAGCTGATCCCTAGTTCATTTCATTCATCCAATAATGACAGGAACACAAACCCTACGTGTTTATAATGTAAGGCTAAAATTGCCACGTTAGTATGAATTAAGGGACATCCAAAACCTCACAACCTGTGTTAACGATAAACAACCTTATGTCCTTGTAACACAAGGTCCAACTTGCAATGTGTGTCACGTAACACCTTACAACAGGATGAAATAGTTAGCAGGTATATGGAAGTATTGTATGTTACTGATTTGTTGGTGCTTAATACAGAAGTGTATGATAATATTATGATCAATACCTGATGGATCATTTCACCATTATCTTAGTTTATGCTGGTTAACAATGGGTGGGACTGGGTGATGAGAGGGTAAAAAGAGAAGTTTTGTGGAGACAGGAACTCAGAGAGTATGGTGGCAGAGATGGGAGCAAGAATGGATGAGAAAAGACATCATATCTTTCAACAGATGTTCCCAATACTACACTTATTTGTGACATTATAATACAGGATGTAAGTATAATGACAACAGCACATAATACACTGTAGGTCTTCTTTCACTTTCGAGCCTTTCTCATATTGTGTGGATAACAACACAGTATTACACATTCAATACATTTATATACTTACCCGTACTGGTTCTGATTGTCTATAAAAACAATCACGACACACTGTAACATCATCAGCTTTGGCCGTTCCACATCTGTCCTACAAAGCTTACATTCGGGTTGGGGTAGGGGCAGCAGGTGTAGGGTGTTTGACTGCCCAATCACTCACTGGCCGTGACTCCGGCTACTAGGGGGGAAGAAACTAGTGCTTTCGGGTGTACCTGTGCCACACTCACCCCCACTAAGATCCTTGAAATGACGTATGACACTGGTCTAACCTACAAGAACCACACACACGACATCAAGAAGTGGTACACTGCCAAACTCGACATACTATAAGAAGATTCCCAAATCTGAGTAAAATAATCTGGAGACAGCAAGAATAAAACAGAAAACACATTACTGGATTGATACAGTTTACTATTTTCAGTAACAGGGATTCACATGGTTGGCTGATTGGGTGTTGTCATTGCTGCGGCTTCAGGCTCATCTGGTCGTGAATCTAGTCAGCTGCAGACTGAAACTGCCTTTTTCCTGCAGTCTACCATCCACCTTTCAGAGGACAGGGAGGAAGATGAGGGGCATTGGTAAAAATGGGCAGCTCAACTACCAAGGTATACTGGTGCTACTGCGTGAATGCATCCCTCTCTCATACCTACTCCCGTATATGGCATGGAAAACCTTCAGTCACCACTTGGGGATGGAAATGATCTAAGGCCACCACTGTGACTGGGACATTTTAACCACAACTGTATAACACGTGAACACTTAAGCTTTATGTACCTGTGAACCTTTATCCTTCAAGAGATTTGTCCAGCGGTGTGTGGGTGGCAGGTCCAGGTTCAGCTCATACACTGGCACCTTATCACTGAAACATAAAACAATCCATTCAATAAACATACAGAAAATTTTATTTTCATACCATTTACACAGAATAACAAATTATTACATTATACATAATTAACTGGTCCAGAAGTTAATAACAAACCAATACACTTTTCATTGATAGTTCATATATGACAAGTGCTAAAAAAAATTAAAAAAAAATCCTGTACTGCACTTCCCCTAACATTAAAAATAAATGAAAGAAAAGCATTCTGGAGCCAAATGCTAATCACCTGCCAGAATATGCCATTGGCCTAGTTACAAGCTACTTACAAACCAAATGTAAGGAAAATTTGCAAAACTCTACAGAATTCTGTTACCGTGTTTCACAAAATGCCAATCCATATCAAATCTGGTTGACCTTTGGCAGCCACTTTGGTGACCTTGACCCTGAATGCCCATTTTCGAACCTGTCCTAGATTTTGGCCATATCTTGATACCCTGAAGATTTCATGTTGATAGCTCAAGCCGTTTGTTATATAATGGTAACAGATAATCCACACTGAAACTAGCTGACCTTTGGTAGCCATTTTGATGACCATGACCTTGACCCCAAGTGCCCATTTTCAAACTCGTCCAAGATTTTGGCCATATCTTGATACCCTGAAGGTTTCATGTTGACATCTCAGTCTGTTCATATGGTGGTAACAGATAATTCATAATGAAACTAGTTGATTTTTGCAGCCATTATGGTGACCATGGCCTTGATCTCTAGTGCCCATTTTCGAACACGTCCAAGATTTTGGCCATAACTTGATACTCTGAAGGTTTCATGTTGATAACTCAAGCCATTCATGAGATATAATGGTAAC
>JAGKTI010011285.1:16650-26721 GCA_018397915.1 Birgus latro
ACTGATTGGTAATGCTATATCAACCTTTTCACTACGGCGCCCTTTTTTTTTTTTTTTTACTCCTGCTACTTCCAGATGATTTTATTCAACTTTGAAAAGCCCTCGTAGCGAGTACTTTAATTATGAACGCAATATTTAACTCCCCCCCGTATGAAAAGTTTCCCCTGAACTAAATGAACTCACCTGACAGTAGAAAGAATGCAGTATAAAGGACGTCACCGTAATGAAGTGGTTAAAAGTAACGATGTAGTAATTTTAACGCGATGGAAATGGCCGCCCTCCTTTGGGACATGCTGAGTGAGAAACAGCTTCCAGCAAGAAGGGATGGTATTAAATGAAGAAAAGGGAAGACCATGCCTTGGCAGGGTTTGGCACAGAAGCATAACTCTTGAGAACGACAGGAGAAACCCCATAATGACCAAGCACCTTGAGGCAGATAGGGCACAAAATATAACTTGGGAGAAGTTCTACTAAGAGCCATGTAAAACTTAATGAGGAGAAGCTGAAGAACCGCAACAGAACTTTTCAGGGTGCAGTTTGAGGTAAATGCATGAGAAAACTTTTGGGGGGCTTGTCATTCGGGCAGCTCTGCAAGTTGTCTTGATCAATAATGTTTAAGTAGTTTACCTGATGGACAGATGCATGCACAGGGAAGCATTATAGGTGATGGTTAACATTTTAATCTTTTAACACTGAAAGATTTTAGAAATGAGAGTGTGAATGATCCCCCTTAAGATTAGATATAAATATACAAATAAAAAGCAGAAAAAATATTGATAAGATAGTCGCAACCAAAATATATACAATTCAGAGTACTGAAGTTCAGGAACACCAAGACAAATGTTCGCTGCGAATATACAAGGAACATCCATATTCATCTTTAATTTCAATAAACAGAAATTAGGAGGATACAGAAAAATTATTTGGTGTCAGGAGTCTCAGACAGCTGGAGCTCAGTGAGGGGGAAGAAATAATGAAGAATTAACACCAAGCCATAATATGCCACTGTAGGAGGAGAGGGAAATAAAGGCCGGAAGAAACGCGGAAATACCAAGAGGAGAGGTAGGACAGAAGAGAAGAAAAGGACAATATGGAAAGGCTAGAGACAAAAAGGCACCTTTTAGGCGCCTCATATGACAAGCAGCGATACTGGGGAAATGTTCTTTACTCCTCTCCCCAGGAGAAGATTAGAGGAGGCTGCTAATATTTTTCAGAGTCCATAGTTCGGACGACAGAAATATAAGCAGTGTCAGACAGAATATGTCGATGAACACACACAGTAACAATAAACTA
Organism: Birgus latro; assembly: GCA_018397915.1. Classification (NCBI taxonomy): domain Eukaryota; kingdom Metazoa; phylum Arthropoda; class Malacostraca; order Decapoda; family Coenobitidae; genus Birgus; species Birgus latro. The sequence goes on from JAGKTI010011285.1 coordinate 17,944, forward strand.
AGTAAAGAATGAAAGCTAGATATGGTATGCTGAGTTTGCTGAGCCTAGATGACATCTGAAGGTGACAGATAAGAGCCAGCCTGAATATATCGTCTTCCACGTTACTCCTCCTATCTTTAGAAGTGGTGGAATTGGAGAGAAGAGGAAAAGGTGGGTTATATCACTGACAGGAGAAGAGGGAGAGAGAGAGAGAGAGAAATCCAGCTACCCCTCTATGGGAGAGGTGGGGCAATGGACGGAGAATGAAGCCGGCTGCTGGCTGTACGAGATACTTAAACATAGCCATCAGGCCTAATATTCCGTCAGCCTCACCAATATTCAGTTTAAACAGGGGAGCATGCATATAAAACTGGTGGGTAGGGGTACAGCAGAGGTGTGTTTACGGTATGATCATACAGAAAGAATGGGAAGCCTACCTGTTAGGTGGTGAAAACGACTTTGTGAGAGAGCTGGGAAAGAAGCAGAAGGAAGCAGAATAAGAGAGAGAGAGAGAAATGGATGGATGAAGTTGCCTAGTAAAAGTGTGGAGAATACTAAAGGCTTGATTGTGAATGAAAGGATATGAGATCCATTTTACTCTGCCTTCTGATGAGAGTTCTTAGATCGCATATAGGTCCGTTGTTTTGTGGAGACCATAATCCACTCACTTGATGTAGTGCTGCCTACTTCTTCCTTCACCTTTATATTTCTGTCTACCCTCCTCTCTTTCCGTTTCTCCTATCTTTTCTGTCATTTTTTATCACTCCCCTTTCCTTTTCAGGTGGTTTTACATCGCGTGACAAGCCTAATGGTTTTCTGTAAGCCAGGAAACCATTTATAACGGTGGGTGGTAGCCATATAACCAACCCATACGTGTTCCCTACGTGTCAACAAGTGGGTAAGCGGAGGGTTAGTGTACCTACGCCCTACCCGTAAAACAACCAACTCATGACACCCCGTATGGGATTGCGGCATCTATATCACTGAGCTGTATAGTATGCAGGGGCTATCTCCGCCGCGAGCGTGTAACTGTGGCCGCCATATTGAAACACCCACACTCGTCGCTTATAATACTAAAACATATAGATTTTTTTTTTCCTAGTTCAACGAATCACATAGGGTACATTTAGCCAAGAGTTGTAATGGGGTGTATAAAGGCCCACATTGCCCAGAGGCAAAGTGGGGATCCTCTCTTTGGCTCAGTGGTAACGTGCGCGCGATTCAAGCGCGAGGGCCTGAGATCGAATCTCGGCCAGAACAGTGATTAATTAATTCAGTTTCATTTCAGTTATTACATTGGTCGGCAGTGGTGTGGGATGTGAGGCAAGGGCCATGAGGGTCATATGTCGTTTTGACAGCCTTACATCCCGGTGGTGCCCTCCAATGCTACGCTACCATGTGGGAGAGCGAAACTGACCAAATTAATCTCTAGGGGAGAAAAGAGTGATGTAATGGGGTCTATAAATGCCCGCGTTGCCCAGAGGGAAAGTGGGGATCCTCTCTTTGGCTCAGTGGTAAAGCGTAAGGGCCTGAGATCGAATCTCGGCCAGAACAGTGATTAATTTATTCAGTTTCATTTCAGTTATTACAGAGTATATAAAACGCCATAGGTTGCTGCAGTGCATAACTTGCCCTTTATGGCATTAAGGCAGAGAATGGTAGCCTAATGGCAGAAAGGGAAAAGATAGTGTGGTATTAACGTTAAAGTGATAGAGACGTTGAAGCTGTTTTACATCGAAGTACCATGCCGAATGTCCAAATTGATAAAGGCCTGAAGAAACACGGAAATATCTACAAGAGAGTGTGAACAGAAGAAAAGAGGACATGGAGGGTGAAATGCGAGTCAGAAAATATGGCGGGGCAACTCACGGCTGCAGACGACAGTGACACCCCAAGCCTACGAAGGACCACCGGGGGTCTGCAGCTTACACCTGGCGCTTCCGGGCAGGAGCGGCTCACCTGTCCAAATTCCCGGCGCCCCTCTTGCTCCCAGCCGACACTGCACCAGGTGAGCAGTACAAAGCACCTAGTCACGGGGAAAAATTATTCTCTCCAGGTCAGGGGTGTAGTTGCCTTAACGACTCCACGCAGCGCCGTGGTACAGGCCACTAGCCGTACCGGGAAAGGGGCAGAGCAGTCCATCGTCCGCTCCTCAGTTGCAATCCCGCTGCAGGGCTGCAACATAGGCCATAAGCCATGTCGGGTCAAGGCAGAGCAGGCCATTGTCTGCTCCTCTCCTGCAGTCTCCCCCCAGAGTAGCGCCACGGTACAGGCCACTAGTCGTACCGGGTCCGAGGCAGGACAGGCCATCGTCTGTCCCTCAGCTACTATTCCACACAGCACCGCGACACAGGCCACTAGCAGTGTCAGGCTCGAGGCAGGACAGGCCATCGTCCATCCCTCTGCTGCAGTCTCCTGTAGGACCGTGACACAGGCCTCTATAGTCGTGTTGGGCTCGAGGCAGAGCAGGCCATCGTCCGCTCCTCCCCTATAGGAGACTCTTTCTCCCTTCATGGAGAAAGGGTAAGGCGAGCCTCGATTTGCGTTTTCCCTGGGCTCCAACGGGACAGAGGAACCGCCGTGCAGGCCTACAGTCGCACGGGGGAGGCAGAGCAGGCCATTGTCCGCTCCTCACTCTCTGCTCCCAGGATAGCTCCCGAAGGGGAAGTCCCTTGCCTGGCCCACCCTGTTTCCTGTGGCCGGGCACGAGGCAGGACAGGCCATCATCCATCCCTCTGCTGCCGTCTCCTGTAGGACCGCGACACAGGCCTCTAGTCGTGTCGGGCTCGAGGCAGAGCAGGCCATCATCCGCTCCTCCCCTACAGGAGACTCCTTCCCCCTTCGTGGAGACAGGGTAGGGCAAGCCTCGACTCGAGTTTTCCCTGGGGTCCAACAGGACAGAGGAACCGCCGTGCAGGCCTACAGTCACACGGGAGAGGCAGAGCAGGCCATCGTCCGCTCCTCACCCTCTGCTCCCAGGATAGCTCCCGAAAGGGAAGTCCCTTGCCTGGCCCACCCTGTTTCCTGTGGCCGGGCGGGACGTACTCCCTCTCCTCCAAGAGGCGAGTCCGGGGGAGACCCTGTCTTGGAGCCATGGCAAGGCCCTATTCAGGGCCTTGGCTCCCTCTAGCTCTGCTTGCGTGGGCAGCAGCCGCAGCAGCCGAAGCAGAGGTGCCGAGAGCAGAGTCCCCGGCATTGAGTCCTGCCAGTGACACCCCCAGCTCGAGGTTGCCGTGAGGTGGCCCTGATGGCGACGCCACCCTCCCGCAGTTGCTGCAGTCCAGCTCCTCCGGCGGCCCCAGGTTCCAGTACCCCGGGTCCCCAGACTCCCCGTGGCCCACTGTACCATTCCCGTGTGTATGTATATCTGCCCCCCCCCTCACTATGTGCCCCACTAAAACTGCTGACCTCATCAGCGTTCCCAGGCTTGACCAGCCAACTAGAAACATATGTACAGTCAGTCGAGGGTTAACTGTCATACGGACAACTACTGATGAGGTCTGCAGTTTTAGTGGGGCACATAGTGAGGGGGGCATACACACATACACATAACGGGGATGATACATACATATAACGGGAATGGTGCACTACCCAGGACTCCAGGGCATGACCTGCTTGACAGCAGGGCCCCGTCCGACACTCCCCGGAGCCAGAGCCAGACCCGCCTTCTGGCCCTCTTCCTTCTGGCCCCTGTCCCTGCATCCCTGTGCCGGGCTCCCTGAAGGGCTAGCCTCACCTCACTCCTCCATCCTGAGGTATCGGGAGTCGGCCCACCAGTATAGTAAAAAGGGCCGGAATAGTGTGCGACTCCTGGACCAGTGTAAATCACTAGGCTGTAAATGTGACACGAGTGTATCTCTCACAGTGTATTGGCTCAGTGGAAATTTTAGTAGAGCCTCAGTGTATAAGACTGGACGAGCGTTAAGGATCCTAAGTGAAGGTGTATTACATACAGAGCACCGTGCGCCCCTTGTCCATATTAAGTAATATTCCCTCCCCCAGTGTGATGAATAAGTAAAGTGCTCTAGTGGAAACTAAGTCATTATACGATACTAGTGTCCTCCCTTGAATTCGGTACATTTCCCTCCCCAGTGTATTGGCACACCATACGCATATCTAAATTACTCACGAGTGTCTCCCCAGTGTACAGGAATACTTCAGTCTCCCTCCCCTCGCTGTGTGACGGTGCGCGCGCGCTCTGATCGTGATACACCTTCACGTGTGATCTATTGTACCTGTATGTGTTTGTAATTAGTGTCTCAGTGCCGTCCAGTGCTATACGATTGTTAATAAATGTACGAATTGTATTTCCCGTGTTTGAGATACTAGTGTAAAAGAAGTGCCGTGAATATTGTGTTCATATTACCATACTTTCCTACAGCCGGTAGAGCGACAGTTTGTTCTTTAGTAAAACCTACAACCTGCCCGTCTCCGACCAAGCCATCCACCAGTCCGTTATGGCTAATCGAGCGGCAGCCGGTGTCCTCAGACCTTATTCTTCTTATTTTCAAAATTCTTAAGCTTAGCTCTTTAGCTACCTTCCTTGTTTTCTTTCGCCTATAACTCTTACGGGCTCTCCACCCTGAGCCCGTGGCACATTCGTGTGACAAATCTTTTCATCATCATCATCATCGTCTCCGACCGACTCGCAGTCCATCTCCCGCCGAGACACCTCCACCGCTGCTCTCGGTGGGACCAGCTCCCTGCAGTAGTGTTTCCACTGGGGGGGATGGGCCTGTTGCTTTACGGAGCAGCCCTGTCCGCCACCAGGAGGTTGAGGGTCACCACTATACCCTCCCTCTTCCACCAGGACCGGGGCTAACCCTCCAACCACTGCGACGGGCCTTCCCCCCTGGGCCTCCACCTTCTGCTGGGGAGCTGGGCGAGCGGGGGCATCGTCGGGGCGGCACCACTGCAGCTCGTCGGCGCCCGACCATTGGCGCCGCGACCACTCTGCTCTCTCGCCCCGCCCTGCCCCCCCCCCCCTCCCCGCCCCTACGCCAGCGTCCTCTGCTGCCATGCAGAGGACGCCCCCCTGTTTACTGCCATCCTCTGACGGGCTCTCCACCCTGAGCTCTGTCCTCCTATGGGAGGAAAATCTCACCAACCAACCGTCTCCGACCAACCCAGAATCTATGTAATGGTGAGTATTGTATTAGTCTTTGGGAATGAACTTTGAATATGTGTTTGTGAATGGTTACTGCCTTGTTTTTGTGTCGTGTTCTCTCCCTAAAAATACCAACCCGGTCTTGAAAAAGAACCCGCTGTAAGTTTGCGTATTCGAGGGAGAGAGAAGTCGACCCTCTGGAGCGCGACAGGTATACACTCCACCCCTCGCATACGCATCCGAGGAACAAGACGTTGGCCCTCAAATACGCAGCATAACAGAGAGAAAGGCGATAAATGGGCCCCTTCTAGTAGCGTCACACATGCAGGGATACGGGGGAAGAATCTTCTCGCCCCTCCCCAATTGTATTTCTTACTTGTGACAATAATGTAATGCCATTTCTCATTGATGAATTTCTGTTCCCATTTTTGCATCCATAAGCTGGACAGAAGACCATGGCACTATATTTTCCGGAATCATCGGCTGCTTTCAAAAACCCACCGAGCAGCTCAGTACAAAAACCACGGGCATCAGGAGTGGTGTAACATGGGAGCCACTACACCAGCGTCACCCTGGCGGCGGAGGGCGGACTGCTGGACTCACAGATTACGCGGTGCTACGCTACCAATGAGAAAGCCACTCCACAACCATATAGCTCTGTGGTCTCTCCCCCTCCCCCCTCCTCTGTGTGTGTGTGTGTGTGTAGCTCTCTGCCAGTTGCAGTCATGCGGATTCAAGAACGTAATCATCCTTCTTTTGCAAGTTTACTTCGTCACAGGTCTGTGACGTATTTACACTACCAAGATCTAAATACTTTAGATCTTGTACACTAACTACTACGTGAGTTTAGTTCTTCGTAGATTGAAACCCAAGCCCATATCAGTGCACGGGCCGATATGTGTAACGGGGCGATTGTGCTAAATTCGTCAACTGCAAGGAGCCAAGGATTGAATTATCAATGTCTAGAGCGGCAGGATTTCGTATGGGTTTCTGTATTTTACGGAATGCCACACGAGTTTCACAGTGCAGCAGAAACTACAGAGTAATACATAAACTTCAGAAGAAAACAACGAGAAGATGTTTCATGACTACCCCAAGTCAGTATTAGATAATCCTTGTTTTTCAAGTAGCTAGGCTGCTGGCCGTACATTGTGGTCACAAATAGCCATGTACTGCTTAGCCTTCTATCTACTCTCAGCATACGTAGAACTACGGTAATCATGCTCCTGGATGATACTGTACTAATATCAGTATTATACTGTAGCTTGATTTGTAGCATCATGAAAATTCCAGAGCAGTTTCACAGACACCAATACTAGTCACAGAAATTGAGGATGGTAGTGTCAGTGCAAACCTAGAAGTTCCCATGCATATAACCTACTGTTGTACTATTTGTCAGTAAACTATAACCTAATGAGTATGGTGATCAGCTTTAAAAGTTGCTGAAATGCATAATTTTGAAGACATGAATCATAAACCCATGTTAGTTTTACAGTCAGTGACAAATGGCCATTTGCATTGGTGTTCATTCATGTCAATTCAGCCCCAAGGTCAGTCCATCACCAGTTGTTTCATCTCAGGTAACAAGCTTAATCAAACCTAGCCTAGCCTAAGCTAATCTAACCTAAACACAGGCTGTTATTTAGACGAAGCCACAAGTGGATTTCAAGCATTGTGTTCTGTATATTTATACCACAACATTTGTGAACACTTCTTCTGCAGCACTTATAGTTTAATGTTCTTTTTGCATTTTCTTACCTCTTCCTGCTGCCCTTCACTTCCGCCTGCTGTCCCTGTAGCAGCCTTCCTCAGAACTTGACACTCAGTTAGCATTCAACTTTGAATATACAGCCAATCATAGTCCTCCATCTTGTGTCACCAGAATACAGTGGGGATTACAAAATCAGTACTGCCATGGCTGTCATGTTACACGTGTTTCTTGAACCATCTCCAAACAACAAGGGGGTATTTCATGGATGTGGAGGCAGCTTTACAATTTCTCAGGTATGAGGTGAAATATATACATTTGGAGGGGACTGGAGGGGCTTTGTGCCCCCCAGTTAGGCATCTGTACATGCTTAGTATGAGGTTGTTTGACTGCATAGGTCTAGGTTAGGTTGAATGGAATTTTGGTAAGTTAAAGGCTTACATAAGATCCATTCATTAATGCCAGGAAACTTAATATTTCAGCAGTGAAAGTACTGAAAAAATGTCATTTGTTGATTTTTCTATTGAATTTTATTTAAAAATCATGTGTTTTCCCACCACCACCCCTGTGGGAGCAGGTATCATAACTGGAAAATGATTGATTTTTAATAGAAGATTATCAGAATTGAATGAATAACCATAAAAGCGTTATGACCACAACTTCATTGCTGAAATTACTTTGTGGCTTGTGCTAAATGCTAATCTCTTAACCTAACCCAGCTTGAATTGAACTAACCTAACCAGAATGACAAAGACCAGTGGGTTTGGGGGTTGATTCGACCTGGTTTGGGGGTCAGATTGACCTGTTAACCTTGGCAGGATGCCACCAACATTGTAAGTCTATCTGTCTATCTATTGCCAGACGCCTCAATCCCGAATGGGGTGGCCACAAACAAATCGCCTCCATGTCACTCTGTCCCCTGCCATTTCACTACCACGCTCCCAGCTCACACACCCCTCTCTCATATACCTCTCCACTCCATCCCTCCATCTCATCCTCGGCCTCCCCCTCCCTCTCGCCCCCTCCACCTCACTCACATACACTCTCCTCGTCAATCTTTCACTCTCCATCCTCTCCACATGCCCAAACCACCTTAACGTGTTTCTCCTAACGCTTCCCATCACATCCTCAACCACACCACAACACTCCTTCACTTCCTCATTTGTTAGTCTGTCTCTCCATGTGACTTCACATGCTCCTCTCAAATAACTCATTTCCACTGCTCTCACTCTTGACTTCTGTCCTTCCAACAGGGTCCAAGCTTCACTTCCATATGTCAGAGTTGGTATCACAATACTGTCATGTAACAACTTTTTCACTTCCATGCTTACCTCCCTGTTTCTTATCACTGCTTTCAACGAACCAGCAACCTTCCTTCCCTGCTGCACCCTTTCGAGCACTTCACCCTCAGACTACCATCCTTACTCATCACACTGCCCAAGTACTTAAATTCACTCACATTCTCCATATCCTTCCCATCCAATCTCACTGTACACTCACTGGCTTCACTTCTCTCGAAGACCATCACTTTACTCTTCCCCACATTCACCTTTAGATTCCGTTTCTTACACACTCTCCCAAACTCATCTACCAAGCCTTGCAGCTCCCCTTCGTCTTCACTCAATGACACAGTATCATCCACAAACAACAGTACAGGGAGTTTCCACACACTGCCCTCTCTCACTAGGGCCACTCCAACATCCACTGCCCGACCTTGTATCTCTTTTATAACCCCATCCATATACAGATTGAACAACCATGGAGACATGACACATCCTTGTTTCAATCCAACCTTCAAATGGAAAGATTCACTCAGTTTGCCATCCACACACACTGCAGCCTTAGCACCCTCATACATACTCTTCACTGCCTTCAACAACTTCCCATCCACTCCATATATTCTTAATACCTTCCACAAACCTTGTCTATCCACCCTGTCATATGCTTTCTCCAGATCCATGAAGGCTGCATACAACTTCTTGCC
>JAGKTI010011286.1:0-26720 GCA_018397915.1 Birgus latro
ATGAGCATATGGAAGGAGATGGCAAATATAATGAGCATATGGAAGGAAGTAGCAGAGGAAATCTGTGATAAAGACAAAGAGGAACACAAAAGGCTGGGGAAATATGAGAGAAATAAGTCAAGGCCCCTGAAAGTAACCTTCCAGAGTATGAAAACTGTGAAGGAAATATTAAAAAATGCAAACTCATGGAGAAAGAGGAATTTTAAAAATGTATGGATTCAAAGATGCCTAACTCAAGAAGAAGTGGGAATACTACAGGAGAAGAGGGAGTAGGCAAAAACAAAGAATGAGAAAGGATCAGAGGAAGAGAAGAGTAAATTTTTTTAGAAGTAATTGGATTGCAGGTACGAAAGTGGTGCATAACCAACAGGGAATAAAAAGAAGGTAGTAGACTCAACTTATGGCAAGTATGTAAACAAGATGATTGAGCTGATGTACTCAAATGTAAATGGAATGGTGTCTAAATTATTAGAGCTGGAAGACTATGCCAAAGAAAAGGAACCACATATTATTTGCCTTACTGAAACAAAATTCACCCCAAAGATATCAAACGATACCCTAAGCTTAGAGGGCTGCAATATATGGAGAAGTGACAAATTTAAGAGGTGGAGGAATTATAGTCTTAAAGAAAAATCTACAAGTAAAAGAGAAAAAAATATATATATATCCTCACCAGTAGAATTGACTGCATTGGAGATTAACACATCTAAAGGGAAATTAGTTGTGGCAAATTTATACATGCCACCCAAAACAAACACTTGGGAAATAGGCAAATATGAAGACTTGGCAGAAAGTACAATTCAGTGTTTAAGAACATTACTACATAGAATGGAAGAGAAATCTGAAAGAATGATATTAACTGGAGATTTCAATACAAATATAAATTAGAATACTCTAGATGTAAGAAGCCATGAAACCTGTTGGTATCAAAAGCTCCTGGATCTTGTCCAAGAGTTTTTCCTAAAAGCATGTAAAGGAGAACACCAGAAAAAGAGGACTTGATGATCCATCAGTACTAGATCTCATATTTACTAGGCAAGAAAATGATATTTACAGTATAATGTATCATCCTCCATTCTGCAAAATCAACCATGCAGTATTAAATTGCAGCTTTAGGATTGCATATGATGTTACCAGTAATGAGAGTTACAAAAAGAGTCTGAGCTACAAACAGGGCAACTATGATAACCTGAAGAAATACTTCTTAGAAATAGGTTGAGAAAAGGAGAATGGAGGACAAGATTTAAATATTGTATACAGAAAATTCTGTGATTTTTGATAAATAGGAGTCCAAAATTACATCCCTCAGTGCAAAGAAGCAGAAATGAAAATAAATTAATGGTCTAACAGAATGTAGAAAATCAAAAGGAACAAGGGACTTGCTGTGGAACAGACACAGAAGACACAATAGTGAGAGGGCATACAACAAATATAAACAGGCAAGAAATGATTATACAAAAATAAGGAGGGAGTCTCTATAGATGGCATACAACAACTATAAACAGGCAAGAAATGATTATACAAAGATAAGGAGTGAGGCTTTAAAGACAGTTTAAGGAAGACATAAAAGTTGTGATCAACTTGAGCTACTTCACAGCTACATCCGAAACAAAACCAAAGATAAAATATAGTCCATTACGGAAGAGGGGATCATCTATACACAAGAGAAAGAAATTTGTGAAGCACTAAATAAAAACTTCCAATCAGTTTTTACAAAAATAATTTTGAAAATGATATGGAACTTGCATGCCCACACGTATTACTATCTATCTATTGCCAGATGTCTTAATCCTGTAAGGGGTGGCCACAAACAAAATGCCTCCATGTCGCCCTGTCCCCCACCATTTCATTGCCCCTCTCCCAGCTCACATCCCCCTCTCTCATATACATCTCCACTCCATCCCTCTATCTCATCCTTGGCCTCCCCCTCCATCTCACTCACATACACTCTCCTCATCAGTCTCTCGCTTTCCATCCTCTCCACATGTCCAAACCATCTCAGTGTGTTTCTCCTAACGCTTTCTGTCACATCCATATCCACACCACAACACTCTTTCACTTCCTCATTTGTCAGTCCGTCTCTCCATGTGACTCCACATGCATCTCTCATATAACTCAATGATTTCTGCTGCTCTCGCTCTTGACTTCTATCCCTCCAATTAGGTCCAAGCTTCACTTTCATACATTAGAGTTGGTATCACAATACTGTTATGTAGTAGCTTTTTCACTTCCATGCTCATTTCCTTGTTTCTTATCACTGCTTTCAAGGAACCAGCAGCCTTTCTTCCCTGTTGCACCATTTCCAGCACTTCACTCTCTAAACTTCCATCCTTACTCATCACATTACCCAAGTACTTAAATGCACTAACATTTTTCATTTCCTCCTCATTCACCCTCACTGTACATTCACTAACTTCAATTCTCTCGAAGACCATAACTTTACTCTTCCCTACATTCACCTTTAGATTCTGTTTCTTACACTCTCTCCCAAACTCATTCACTAAGCCTTGCAGCTCCCCTTCATCTTCACTTAGCAACACGGTATCATCTGCAAACAACAGTCCAGGTAGTTTCCAAACACTACCCTCTCTCACTAGGGCCGCTCCAACACGTATTCCCAGATATATAAATATCAGCGAAAGAAGTACACAAAGTTAAGTAAATCAGACAGAGGAAAAGCAAATGGTCCTGATGAAATTTCAGGCTGGGTGCTACATGAATGTGCTGAAGAGTTAAGCAGAGCATTATTTTTAATATTAAAGGAATCCGTAGGTCAAGATAAACCACCTGTTATTTGGAAGAAAGCAAACATTGTTCCCCTAGTCAAGAAAGGGAATAAACAGAATCCACTCAACTATCGCCCAGTATCACTGACTAGTATTGTAAGATAATAGAAAAGCTGATAAGAAAAGTTTGGGTAAACCATCTAGAAGATCACAGTATGATAACAGCAAGGCAGTTCGGTTTCAGAAAGGGAAAATCATGTGTTACTAATCTATTAAGCTACAATGATAGAGTTACAGAAATATTACAGAAAAGAGAAGGATGGGGGACAGTATCTATTTAGATTTCAAGAAAGCATTTGACAGAGTACCACACCAAAGACATTTATGGAAACTGTACCATCATGGAGGTATCCAAGGCAACCTGTACTGTTGGATGCAAGATTTTCTCAAAAAAGGGAAATGCAAACAGTACTAAGGGGAAATTACTCATCATGGAAAGAGTTCCACAGGGCTCAGTGCTGGCACCAATTATGTTTTTTAGTACAGTACATATAAATGACATAGACAGTAACACTGGAAATAGAAGCTATCTAAATAAATATGTTTGCAGATGATGCAAAATTACAAAGGAAAATTACTAACAGATTCTTGCAGAGTGCTACAAGAAGAATTAAATAAACTTCATGAAAAGAGCAATAAGTAGTAAATGGAATTTAATGTGAACAAGTGTCATGTAATTAAGTTTGGTAAAAGTGAGAAGAGACCAGATTGGGATTATAAGTTAGGAAGATCAACCCAACACATATCAGAAAGGGAGAAGGACCTAGAGTGGTTATCAATAACAGACTATCTCTGGCTGACGACATCAGTGAGAAGGTATGTAACATGTATACATTGCTTGCTAATATGAGAACAGCATTCATATATACTGTATAAGTGAAGGCATGCTGAGAAAGGTAATAACATCATTCATCAGACAATCCCTGGAGTATGAATCAATAGTCTGGAGGCCTCATCTCAAAAAACACATAGATAAGACTGAAAAAATACGAAGGGCAGCTACAAGATGGGTACCAAGCTTAAGGGATCTAAGCCATGAAGAAAGGCTAAGACTTCAAGTAACAGATAGAAATGGACATACCCTCACAAGTAGAATTGATTGCAGTAGAGATTTGTACATCAGAAGGCATAATAATTGTGGCAAAATTATGTATCCACCCAAGACAAACACATGGGGTAGAGTTGAATATGAAGACCTGGCAGAAAAGACAATTCATAGTTTAAGAACTCTACTATACAGAATGGAAGAAAAAAAATGAAAGAATTATAGTAACAGGAGATTTACCCTGTGGACTGTGCAATTCCCTTTTTTTTTTTTTTATATCCCACCCTGTGATGTGGAAAAAAATTTATTTTTTTTTTTTTTTTGCAGTTTATGCATTATAATTTTGAAGATAATCATCCAGGGCATCATCTGGTAAAAGAAAAAAACAAAAACAAAAGAAAAAACTCTCTCTCTCTCTCTCTCCTCCTTTACATAGCACCATGGGGAAGTTTGCATAGGGGTGTAGTGAAAAATGATTTACAGGTGACCCCCCACTTTCGCGGAATATACTTTCACGGATTCACTTATTTGTGGATTTTACTTCAACCTCTTACAACCTTACTCATAACTGTACTGTATATATTATTACAGTTGTTTTGTGCTGCATAGGTAATGATTTAGATAGTTTAGGCTAATTTTAGCTGTTCAAATTGATTTTATTGACTTCCAGTACAACTGTAGTTACAGTATTTTATAATGTATGGGCTGTATCAGTTTGTCACCTACATGGTTTTGTACACTACAAACTCTTAGAACCTTACCAATTACTGTTATTTTGTGTTGAATATTTGTTTTTGATGGTTCAGGCTGTTTTGAGGTGTTGAAATTGATTTAAGTGCCTTCCTGGGGTCATTTCTTTACATATGGCATGGGTCTAGGGAGGTAGGAAATTATTTGCAGAAAATCCATTTTCGCTGGGGTCTGTGTCCCCTAAACTCTGCGAAAGTGGGGGTCACCTGTTTTTTTTTCCTATAAATGATGATAAACATCCACAGCATCATCTGGTGAAAAAAAGAAAAAATAATAATCTTCCTCTCTTCGTCTTTGCGCAGCACCATACATAATTTTGTGTAGGGGTGGAGTAGTTAGCAGTGATGCATGGCCACTGAAAGGCTAGCACAGCTTGAACTGTGGCTCGCAATGCAATGCTTCCCAGCCTGAGCTGTGGCTCGCAGTCCACGGGTTAACACAAATATAAACTGGAATACTCGATGAAAAATGCCATTAAAGTTGTTGGGATCAAAAGCTCATGGATCATATACAGGAATTTTTTCTAGCACAACACGTAAAGGACAACACCAGAGAAAGAGGACAAGGAGACCTCTCATTATTAGATCTCATATTTACTAGGCAAGAAAATGAAATTGACATTATAATCTCTCACCCCCCATTTGGCAAAAGTGACAAGGCAGTATTAGATTACAATTTCAGGATAGCATATGATATAGTTAGGGGTAATGGAAATTACAAAAAGAGGCTAAACAAAAAGGGCAACCGTCATGACCTAAAGAAGTACTTTAAGGATATCGACTGGGAAAAGGTGCTAAGAGGAGAAGATATAAATTTATACATAAAAAATTCTTTGAATTTTACAAAACAGGAATCCATAATTATGTCCCGCTGCACAAAGAAACAGAAATAAGGATAAAGAACTGGTTTAATGCTGATTGTAAGAATGCAAAGGAGAAAAGAGATTTGCTGTGGTTCAAGTACAGGCAACATAAAAGTGAGAACATATAACAACTACAAGCAGGCAAGAAATGATTATACAATACAAGGATAAGGAGAGAAAGGCAGTTTGAGGAAGACATTATAAGTAAAAGTACTGATCAGCAGAAGTAGTTTTACAGCTACAGCTACATACGAAACAAAGCAAAAGTTAAAGATAAAATACTGTTGTGTCCTAGTCCCACACTGCCAGAGGCTCCAACAGCAGTACAGTATACACCCCTAGTACTCGCCTATATGGGTGGCATAGGTGATCGCGTACTAGGAATACATAAACTAATGGGAAAATTAACATATGGGCGGCACCCCCCTCCCCCCTATCAGTGACATTTTTGACCCATTTGAGGGAAAATATCTAGGACATATACAGTACAGTACAGTAAGATCTTGCCAATAACGTCTAACTGGTGCCAGAAAATGGCACCAATTACACGTGGAAGCGGCTGGTGAGTCAGGGGCAGTGGAGGTGGAGGGGACGGTAGCGGGCGAGTCAGGCTAGGTGGTGAAGGGAGGATCATCCATCTCCTCTTCGCTGCTGCTCACATTTTTGGCAATTTCCTTCACCTCTTCTTGTTTGTTTCATTCCTCATCTTGTTATGGACATACAGTAGGTGCGGAAAGTATTGACGCTAAAGGGCCGATGTCATTTTTTTCGCGTTAAGTGAAGTAGGGTCAATACTACCCTCCCCTGTCATGTGAAATGAGCTGACGCTTTTTCAACGGGAGCTGGCAACCCTGCTTGATAGGTTTGGCACCACAGGAGCAGGCTCAGTAATGTTTGGGCAGCCACAGGAGGAGGATTGTCTCTGTGTGTGATGCACCACGAGGGCATGTTTTGACTCAAATAACACAGTTATTTGGTTACCTACCACATTCTCATCATGCCTAAAGTAACCACAAGCAAGGACAAATGTGTGGAAGTGATTACTTTATACAAAGCTGGCCACAAACTCCCATTTATTGCAAATCAAACAGGTGTTAGACTGAGGACAGTGCAGAGACTGGTGAAGCGGTTCAAGGACAGTGGGGAGGCCATTCCTCCCACTCCACTTCCCAAGCCTGGGAGACCTCGTAAGACAACCTTCAGGACCCGTCAGCTGATCTCGAGGCAAGTTAGCAAGGATCCAAGGCTAACAGCATGGGATTTAAAAGAAAAGAACCCACAGTTGCTGGCAGATGTGTCTGTCAGAAGTGTGCAGCAACTGTTGCATGACGATCTGGGCTACAGGAGTTTTTGTGCTCGTAAAAAACCACTGCTAACTGCACTTCAGAAGAAAAAGAGAGTAAATTTTTGTAAGAAATATCTTGCCTGGAGTGAGGAGCAATGGAAAACTGTGCTTTGGAGTGATGAGTCAACATTTACTGTCACTGGTACCCCTTCATCACGAGTGTACCGCAAACCAGGCAGTGACCCCCTGGATCCTAAGTACACTTCCAAGTTTGTTAAATACCCAGCCTCACTCATGGCTTGGGGCTGCTTTACATATTATGGTGTTGGTGAGTTGGTAATTCTACCTGCAAATGAAAAAGTGAACCAGAACAATTATTTGGAGCTCTTATGTGATGTTTTAAGTGACTCTTTTGATAAAACCAAGGCAAGAGTATTTATGCAAGATTCTGCCCCTGCACATGTTGCAAAGTCAGTGAAACAGTGGCTAACAGACTGTGAGGTTCCCTTTATTCGAGACTGGCCCGGAAACAGCCCAGATATCAATCCCATTGAGAATTTATGGGCGCACATGAAGCGGCAGTTGCGTAGTGTGGACACATCATCTTTGCCTAAACTTGAGGCTGCAGTCAAGCAGCTATGGCGCAGTTTTAGTCCGTCTGTTCTGCAAAACTACGCCATCAGTCTCCCCAGATGCCTTAAGAAGATAATAAAGGTGAAGGGGAATGCCAGTAAATACTAAATTCAATGGTGAGTGTAAATTTATTTGTTTCTCCTTGCTAACCACAAGAATGTTTTCTTTTTTTAAGATGGCGTCAACACTTTCCGCGCCTACTGTAATTTCCATAACAAGATGAGGAATGAAACAAACAAACAAGAGGTAATAGAAATTGCTGAAAATGTGAGCAGTAACGAGGAGGAGATGGAGGATCCTCCCCTCACCACCTCCCTTGACTCGCCTGCCGCCGTCCCCTCCACCTCCACTGGTTTGTAGTATATCAACTTGGCATCTGTGAAATAACCGTTATTCATGTGAATCCAAACTTTATTATAGAATCGGGCGATGAGGGTGGCTCGTAGTGTAGAGGCAAGTAGTGTACTCGGGGTTCACACCGGAAAACACCGGTTTTTCTCCTGTTAGAGGATTCTGAAAGGTTTCTGGGTTACGAGAAAATCTGCAAGAACTTTTGAGATGTGCATACGAGGTTTTGATAAGTGGTATTCTGGAGAGTGTTGTACGATAATCTTAAAACCATAAGACCAACACACGCAAACTGGAGTCCGCGCCAGCGCAAGTGTTGGCCAAGCAAGGAGCGGAAGGTTTCTCAGTTTAAACCTGAGTAACAAATCACGGTACACTAGACTCTGACGTCACAGTTGTAGCAGACGATGTTTCCACACTGCCAGTCGATTATTTCCACGACGGTATTGAAGCAGTGGAGGGCCACCAAAATATATGTAGCTATAGAAGAAGGGCAGTGAGCTTCTCAGAAGTTCGCTGATTCATAACTTTTTCGACATTGTGTCATGTAGGCTATCACCATATTTTAGATTAGTTTCTTATTTTCATTGGCTTGTTTAATTGAATTTTTGTGAACATCATATCATTAGTGAAATACAGGTAGGAGCTGCAGATGACACGATGGCCGGAGCCAGCACCCCCAACCCCCCAAGTACTACCGGGGTCCTGCCGCTAACACCACGCAGCTCAAATCAAAAGTGACACACCTCTACCTTTCCCCGATGCCCCTCTTACCCCCAACCAGCGCTCCGGGAAGATAGCAGTCACCACCACATGGTCTCCGGCCAGAAATGTACTCGCCAGGTAAGGGGTGGAGTTAATCACTCCACGCAACACCCACCGTGGTACTAACGATAGTCGTATCCAGTACGGGGAAAAACCGGCCTCAGTCCGATCCCCAGTTGCTTCCCCGCAACAGGGCCGCGACACAGGCCATAAGTCGTGTTGGTCGGGCAGGACAGGCCAACAGTCGTCCGTTTCCTGTGGTTGTGCCCCCCAGAGCAGCGCCGCAGTATCGGCTACTAGCCGAACTGGGTTTGAGGCAGGATCGGCCATTGTCCGTTCCTCTGCTGCTAGTCCTCTTCACTCTACTGTATGGGCCACTAGCCAAACCAGAGTTACAACCCCTTGTGCCACTACGACGTTGGCCTCTAGTCACGTCCAGCCAGAGGTAGAGCAGGCCATTAGCCGCTAGAAAGCTGCAGTCTCCCAAGCCATTGTCACGTTGGCCACTAGTCACGTCAGGCCGGGGTTTGAGCCGGCCACTGTCTGCTTCTCTTCCACAGGAGATCCTGTAGCCCCAGAGGACCAGTCCCCCGAGCCATGGTGAGGCTTCACTCGAGGTCTTGGTTCCCTGTTACTCCAGGTATGTGAGCAGCAGCAGAGGCAGAGTCCCAGCAGATGTGGGAGCCGACAGCCAGACCGGTCCACCACTCCCCCAGCCCAAGGTTCTCGAGCGGCTATCCTGATGGCGACGCCCCCCCTCCAGCTGTTGCCGCAGTTCAGCCACCCCAGGTTCCTGTACCCTGGGCCCCCAGTCATCCCGAGAGTTGCCCTGAACACCTGGGCGTGACTTACCTGTCGGTGGGGACCACTCTGAGTCCCTCCCGGATTCGACATCAGGCTGTCTCCTGGCCCTCTTTGGGCCAAGCCCTTAGCCCCCCCTCCCCCCCCGGTCTGCGTGTGGGGCCTCCACCAGGGCATGCCACTCTGTCGTTCCTCCAGACTGAGGAACCTACTAACAGTTCTTCAGTGAAAGTGTATCAAGTGAACCCAAATAGTGTATGCTATTGTAAACCTAAGTGTACGTGTATGTTAGTGATTACTTATAAAGTGTAATAGTGATAACTCAACGAGGAACCCCAAGTGTAAGATTTGACGGACACGTTTGTCCCCCTGGTTTAGCATATACCTCGAGTGGAGTCCCGTGGAACCCCCACAGTGAGTGATATATTTCTGTGACTCATAGAACGATAATATTGTATAGATTGTGCCATTCCCTTGGTCTATGTTAACTTACCCCTCCTCAGTGTATCGGCACATTAGAAAACACCACCGTGACTAACAGAACCACAACATCATATTAATCGTGCCATCCCTTTGTTGGTGTAACTCCCCCCCCCCACCAGTGTAGAGGCATGCCAGTGAAGTACGAAGGAAATACCTCAGTCTCTCCTCTCAGTGTATTGTAACATGGCCGACTCCAGTCGAGGTAGGCGGCCGACCACGTGAGTGTCTGATTGACGCCAGGTGCTATACTCGAAGGGAAATTGTAACAAGTTCTTTCCTGTGGTTTGAATTATAAGTGTAATGTAAGTACAATACGTGCTGGGTGAATACTACCATAATTTCCCTAAGCCGGTAAAGAGACAGACTTTCAGTTAAGTAAAACCTCGTGTTAACCCATTCATGGCAGGCCCAGCGTCTGATGTATGTAAATTGATGTACTATTGTCTCTGGAAAGATTTTGTAATACATGTGTGTAACAGTCACTGCCTTGCTTTTGTGTCCAGTCCTTTCCCTAAGAATTGCCGACCCGGTCTAGAATAGGGACCCGCTACAGCCTGCGTGTTTGAGGGATGAGAAACTGGCCCACAAATACATAGCATAACACTGGTGGCAAGTGGTGGTTCTTGACCCAGACGGGGGAATGGAATGGAAGGACTGGAAAACGAGATTTTTTTTTTTTTTTTAGTGGCAGCTAAACACATGTACCCTCACCAAAATTCAATCCAGAACAATGTGACATCACTACGTACTTAGATATGGTCAAGCCGTTGTTAGACATTGGGTTTGAGAACGATACACAGAAAATAGCTGTCACTCTACCTCACTTGGGAAATGCGGTAGCTAGTATAGCACCAAAAATTGTAAAAGAGGCTGTCACCCCATCATTAGGGAAAGTTGTTGCGATATTACAACTCAGTGCCTTGAAATATGACGGTGACTTGGACAACACATTGATCCAAGCTCGGCGACTCGTCACTGCCGCTTACCCGGATGCTGACACAAAGGTCTGGGACGAGCACATATTCAACACTCTCCTTAGAGTCCTTCCGGGCACAGTGAGAGAACATTTTACTATACATGACCTGGCAGGAAATTTGGAATGTGATGTCCAACTCATTCGCCACCTCCTCACAGCACGCCCTGACACACAATACATCGGGGTCATTAACTGTTTCCCCATGAAACCCCCTTTTCTACCACCCCAGCACCATCCACCCCTGACATCAGGCATCCTGGCCCCGGCTCCCCCAAGAGCCCGCCCTACCAAGAAACGGCCACCGTGACAGGAAAATTCCAATTTTATCACCATTAACCCGTGGGAGTTCACAGCCTGTAATAGCCACTGCTCACTTCATGATATACGTGGACAACTAAAGGCAGCACGCAGAAAGAGAGAGCTAATCCCCCAGGGCATCGCCAAATGCTGGCGGTAGAGGAAAATCCTGCCAACCGAGACCCCCCTCTCATCGAGGAACCTAACTCCAGCTGCGAGCCAGGCGATGCCAACACCAACACGACCATAGAGTTGCCGCTGGATTTTTAGGACCACCCCCGCACCGCCCCATGGTGGCGGTGGCCACTATGACCAAGTACCGACCCCCAGTCTATGAAAAAATGAGGCTACAGGGGTCAAGGTAAGACTTCTGGTAGATACGGGAGCCACCAGGTCCTGCCTGCCACACATTTCTACTTCCGTCATAAGAAGACTTTCGGCCCCCTTTTCCCCACTTCAAGCCGCCTCATAGACGCGGGGGAAGGCCCTTTGCCTATCCGTGGGGAGACCCGGGCCGTACTAACAAAGACTCACCAACCAGCCTCCACCTACCATCCCTTCATTATTTTTGACTCATCATGCCATGCTTATGATGGCTACTTGGGGCTGGACTTACTCCAAAAGTTACATACCTACATTGACTGCCACGGGAGACGACTTCATTTCCAGCTGCCCCCTCGACAGCCCCAGCCCTCTGTACATGCTCGCAACAAGACGACACCCAACCCCCCCCCTCCCCTACCCTCCTTCTCCTCCCCCTTGCCCCACCTTTCCTGTGACCATCGTATCCACACTCACTATTCCTCCCCACCATGAGCTTTGCTGCAGATCCACAAGCCCATGGGGACCCATTCCCTCCTCTCCAAACGTCCCCACAGGGCCTCTCTCCGATGCCTAATGTCACCAGCCTTCCTGCCGCCACACCTCAACACCATCAAAGTGGCGAACCTGGCGGCCACACCTCTCACCCTGCCAAGAGGACTCCATATCGGTGACCTAGAGGCGGCTGAGCCTTGCAACGCCCCGCCCCCAAGTTCAAACCCCTCCCCCCTTCCCCCTTTACCCGATCACCTGTCACAACACCAAGTAGAGACCCAGCACCACCTACTGCTTGAATATCAAGACCTTTTCTCTACGGGGCCCGCTGACTTGGGACATACAACATACCTGGCCCATGAAATCTACACCACCAGGCCTCCTATTCGGCAACCCTCCCTCTGGAAGAACTCCCAACAACAGGCCGAAGAAGACAGACAAGTCCACAAAATGCTGGATGCCAGCATCATCACGCCTTCCACCAGCCCTTGATCTTCCCCAGTCATCCTCGTCCAGAAGAAAGACGGCACCTTACGATTCTGTGTAGATTACCACCGCCTAAACAACGTCACCATCAAGGATGCCACTCCCCTCCCCCGCATAGACGACTCCCTGTACGGCTCCACCTGGTTCTCCACGCCGGACCTTCATTTAGGATACTGGCAGGTCCCCGTCCATCCCCGAGATCAAGAGGAAACGGCCTTTTCCACAAGCAACGGGAAGCATTACCAGTTCAGTGTTCTTCCATTCGGGGTAGCAACCCCCCGGCCACCTTCTCTCGCCTCATGGAATCCGCCCTCGGCAGCCTGACCTGGGAAGTCTGCCTGGTGTATCTTGACGACATGATCGTTTTCAACAAGATGTGGGCTGATCACCTGTACCACCTCTGGCAGGTGTTCCAACATATACGTCAAGCTGGACTAAAACTCAAGCCCAGCAAATGTGTCCTGGCCGCCCACTCCGTCGCTTACCTAGGTCACGTTGTCTCCGGGGAAGGCATCTCTCTGGACCCAGTCAAGCTAAGGGCCATCGCCAACCAACCCCTCCCGCAGGACGTCCACCAAGTCCACGCTTTCTTGGGGCTTGCATCATATTACTGGCGATTTATCAAGGGATTCATCGACGTTGCCAAACCTCTACACGACCTAACTAAGAAGGGTGAGCCCTTCTGTTGGAGCAATGACCGGGTCGCTACATTCCACACCTTGAAGGAGAAGCTTGTGTCCGCCCCCATCATCGCATTCCCAATTATACACCTACGTCTCGCTTGTGGGAATAGGCGCTGTCCTAGCCCAGGTTCAGGAAGGGCGTGAGCACACCAGAGCCTGCGCCAGCTGCACCCTAAACCCAGGTGAATGGAACTACGCTGCCAACAAGCATGCGTGTCTGGGTATTGTTTGGGACCCCGAGTACTTCAGGGCCTGCCTATCCGGCACCAAGGTCACCGTGATCACGGACCACCAGTCCCTTCAGTGGCTTCGGATATCGGACACTCAGAATGCCCAGCTCCTTCACTGGCGCAAAGCACTCGAGGAGTTTGAAATTACTAAATTGCCTACCGACCCGGGAAGTTACACACCAACACTGATGCCCTCTCCCGTCTTCTGGTACAATCTCTACTCCCTTAGTCTGAACTGATCCAGCGCTGGCAAAACCAAGACCGGCCCCCTTGGATCCTGTCGCACCTATTCCCGAAACTTCACTTACAAGGAGACCAACTGTTCACGCCCTCGAGCTGACTAGTCCTGGGCCCAGACTCCGCGATGGACGTCCTCACTCATCTCCACTCAGACAATGGGATTCACCTGGGTACAAAGAAACTGACCCAGGTTTTCAACGACCTCTACTGGGCCCCTAACCCTACAACTCTCGCCCAGTGTGTCACCCAGGCGTGCCGGGCGTGCTGCCTGGGAAAGGATATCACCCGTTCAGCGGGTCCTGCCAGAAAAATCTCTGCCCACAAACCCTGGCAGTTATTGTCTGTCAGCTTCATCAAACCTTTACCACTTAGTTCCGGATACAAATACATCATAACGTTCGTTGATGTCTACTCTCAATTCCTGATTGCTTGTTCAGCTAAGGAACATACCACCATCGCCACAGCCGACGCCCTCATGCGCCACATCTTCCCCTATTTTGGCATCCCCCAGGCCATTCACTCGGATAACGCCCCAGAATTCACAGGGCAAATATGGAAGGAACTATCCGCACTCTTCGGATTCTCCATTTCCCCTTCTTCCCCCTATTGGCCCCAAGGAAATGGGGTATGCGAGAGGAGTCACCGTACCCTGCTGAATCAGATCAGGACCCGCATCCAAGACACCCAAGACCCAGAACGGCCCGTGCATGTCAAGATTATCCAGTGGGGAATCAACACCTGTCTCCGTGACGACGGCATCACCCCCCACAAACGTGCCTTTGGCGAGGCACCACTCCTCCTCCCTCTCCGACAGCACCTCCAGCCCCCAACTCCTTCCCCAACCATTGATCCCCTGCAACACCTAAAACGCCGGCTCCAGCACCTGCACCTGCACCAAGACACTGAAGCTGATACCTCCCCCACCAATCCTTACAAACCCGGCGATAAAGTCTTCGTCGCCCGCCTCCCCACCCCCAGCAAAATAGCACCCCGTTACATGGGACATTTTACCATAACTAAAATCCCCAACCCCTTCCAGCTCACCATCGACTACGACAGGGCCACTCACACCTACAGAAATCACCACGTCCGTCCCGCCGCAGACTCTACCATCTCCGCCACCCTCCCGCCGGCTACCCGAGCCAAGACAACAGTCTCGACTCCTCCTGACGAGCCATTCCAGTACTACTCCTCCCCATCCCCATCCCCACCCGTCTCCACCACCCCCTCGCCGCCCCGAACTCCTGCACTGCTCCCACGCACCACGCCCTCACCACATCCGCTCTCCCCAGCTATCACCACATCGGCCACACCACGTGCTCGACTTCCCCCTCGGAAAACACCACACCAACCACCCCACGCTCCACTCCCAACCTAGTCCCTGCCCCATCCCCCACCACAACCAATCGCGCTACACCGCCTCCCATTCTGCCCGCCCCCGCTCCCCCACCCCATTTCCCATCACCGCCCACTCCCCAACTAACCACCACCACCCGTTCTGGTTGTGTCTCATGCCGTCCGCCCGTTACAACACCACACCTATGCCCACCCGATCACCCTCGGACAGCCAACCACCCACCCCACCCCCAAATACCACCTTCATCACCATCCCTACTTCTCACCTCACATGGTGAAACCCACCCAGCCCCACTACCAAGGGGATACCACCTCCATGTTCAGCCGGCCATATAAACTGTGCCGGACTACCCTTGGCCAGCATTCGCCTCCAAACCACCACCACTACCATGCGTATCACATGGATAACCTGGATCCCGACCTTCGGGCAACACCAACGTGTCAGGAGTACACACCACCTGCTGCAACTCCTCCAACAGGCAAACCACCCGTCCACCCTTTGCATTGCCTTCTCTCACCACCTACAGTCCAACATACCAGCAAACCACTGGACCTCCTTCCTATACCACCCCCGACCCTACCACCAGACATCCAACACCAACCTCTACCACCTCCAGTCACGGGGTCATGACTTTTTCACAGAAGAGGGTGGTGAAATACAGGTAGGAGCTGCAGACGACGCGATGGCTGGAGCCAGCACCCCCAACCCCCCAAGTACTACCGAGGTCCCACTGCTAACACCGTGCAGCTCAAATCAAAAGCGACACACCTGTACCTTTCCCCGGCGGCCCTCTTACCCCTAACCGATGCCCCGGGAAGATAGCAGTCACCACCACATAGTCTCCGGCCAGAAATGTACTCGCCAGGTAAGGGGTGGAGTTAATCACTCCACGCAACGCCGTGGTACTGACGATAGTCGTATCCGGTACAGGGAAAAACCGGCCTCAGTCCGTTCCCCGGTTGCTTCCCCACCACAGGGCCGTGACACAGGCCGTGAGTCATGTCGATCGAGCAGGGCAGGCCAACAGTCGTCCGCTTCCTGTGGTTGTGCCCCCCAGAGCAGCGCCGCAGTATCGGCTATTAGCAAAACTGGGTTTGAGGCAGGATCGGCCATTGTCCGTCCCTCTGCTGCCTAGTCCTCTTCACTCTACGGTACGGGGCACTAGCCATACCAGAGTATCAACCCCTTGTGCCACTACGACATTGGCCACTAGTCACGTCCAGCCAAAGGTAGAGCAGGCCATTAGCCACCAGAATGCTACAGTCTCCCAAGCCGTTACGACGTTGGCCACTAGTCACATCAGGCCGGAGTTTGAGCCAGCCACTGTCCACTTCTCTTCCACAGGAGATCCTGTAGCCCCAGAGGACCAGTCCCCCGAGCCATGGCAAGGCCTCACCCGAGGTCTTGGTTCCCTGTTACTCCAGCCATGTGAGCAGCAGCAGAGGCAGAGTCCCAGCAGATGTGGCAGCCGACGGCCAGACCGGTCTACCACTCCCCCAGCCTGAGGTTCCCGAGCAGCTATCCTGACGGTGATGCTGCCCTCCAGCCGTTGCCACAGTCCAGCCACCCCAGGTTCCTGTACCCTGGGCGTCCAGTCACCCCGAGAGTTGCCCTGAACACCTGGGCGCGACTTACCTGTCGGTGGGACCACTCTGAGTCCCTCCTGGACTCGACGTCAGGCCCGTCTCCTGGCCCTCTTCGGGCCAAGCCCTTAGCCCCCCCCCCCGTCTGTGTGTGGGGGCCTCCACCAGGGCATGCCACTCTGTCGTTCCTCCAGACTGAGGAACCTACCAACAGCTCTTCAGTGAAAGTGTATCAAGTGAACCCAAATAGTGTGTGCTATTGTAAACCTAAGTATACGTGTATGTTAGTGATTACTTATAGAGTGTAATAGTGATAACTTGACCAGGAACCCCGAGTGTAAGATTTGACAGACACGTTTGTCCCCCTTGTTTAGCATATACCTCGAGTGGAGTCCCGTGAAACCCCCTCAGTGAGTGATATATCTGTCGTTCATAGAACGATAATATTGTATAGATTGTGCCAGTCTCTTGGTCTATGTTAACTTACCCCTCCTCAGTGTATCGACACATTAGAAAATGCCACCGTGACTAACAGAACCACATCATATTAATCGTGCCATCCTTTTGTTGGTGTAACTCCCCCCCCCATGTGTAGAGGCACGGCAGTGAAGTACGAAGGAAATACCTCGGTCTCCCTTCTCAGCGTATTGTAACGCAGCCGACTCTAGTCGAGGTAGGCGGCCGACCAGGTGAGTGTCTAATTGATGCCAGGTGTTAACGTAAATTATATCAGTGTATTATTGCTGTCCAGTGCTATACTCGAAGGGAAGTTGTAACAAGTGCTTTCCTGTGTCTTGAATTGTAAGTGTAATGTAAGTACAATCCGTGCTGGGTGAATACTACCATAATTTCCCTAAGCCGGTATAGAGACAGACATTCAGTTAAGTAAAACCTCATGTTAACCCATTCCCAGCAGGCAGACTCGTCCCGGCAGCAGCAGGAGCAACATCTCTTCCCCACTCTTGTGGATAGTGGGTTTTTACTGCTGCTGCTTTCGGCCAAGCCAGTTGACAGCATGCCAGTTAACTCCTGACACTGCTACCGCCTTCGACCTGTTGAGTGGGGCATCCAGCAGTAGTTCCAGGCCGTCGGGAGCCACTAAGATCACTGGCACCGTGGTTTGGTACAACGTGAAGTCTGGATATGGATTCATCAAGCGTCAGGACACCGGTGCTGATGTTTTTGTACACAGACTCGGGATCGTTGCACCGAATCCACGGCATTTTCGGCGCTCTCTCAGTGAGGGTGAGACGGTGGAGTTTAGTCTCCATCAGTCATCTAAGGGTCCTGAGGCTAGGAGTGTCACTGGGCAGGGAGGTGTTGTGCAGGGCTCTGCTCATGCACGGCGGCGCCCTGCGGCACAGAAGCACCGGCCTTCGGGTCCTGGGTGTTCTGTGGAGATAGACATCATTGTTGCGATGTGTGTTGCGACGGCTCGGGCTTTTTGTGGGGATGACAAGGCGGCTCTGCGCGTTCTCCTCCCTCAAATTTTCGAGGAGAACGGGCTTCCGCACCTTGCCATCCCTCGGAGCTTTGCTGGCAATGCACGTCCCACCCCCCCGCAGCAGAGTCGTCCCCGGCGGCCGCAGTCTCATCCGCAGCCGCAGTCACGGCCTCCTTCACCTCGGCCTCGCATTACACCGCGGAAACGACTGTGACTGGATGGCCCTCTGAACAGGGCAACTGGCTCTTTACTTTCTGACCCTGCACCGACCACAGACATGGATATGGATATGATTACGACCGTCGCTGAGGTCCACCCGCTACCGTCAGCAGCTGAGGGGGAACGGGCTGCCACTCCACCTCCGTCTGATCATCGAGACGTTGAGGACCCTTCCCCCCAGGTTCTTCCACCTTCTGCTGAGTGTGTGGGCCTCTCATCATCATCAGCTGCTACACCTTCAGCTTCTCCCTCTTTGTCTGAGACTGCCCTTGCTGTTTCACCTGCTGGGCCCCAGTCCACCTTGCCCTCACCACCTACTCCTGCCTGCTCAGCACTCGGATCAGCGACTTCCGACCTCATCGTGGCCAAGATCGAGCGATCTTTTTTGGAGTTGTTCGGCAAAGTTATTGAGGAGAAGTTAGGCTGTCCATCCAGCCTTCGTGACTCAGGAGACTTGCCTCTTTACGAAGACCTCGCTCAATCATCATCATCACCGCTTCCTGTTTCTTCTTACCCTCCGCCTCGCTAGTCATAGCGCCGCTTTCTTGATTTCCTTCCTTCTGTCTGCGTCCGTCTGCCACTGTGTAGACGACGCTTCCCTTTATCTTTTCCTATGAGCTTGTCACTTACGGGCTCTCCACCCTGAGCCCGAGCCACACCCGTGTGGCGAATCTCTTCATCATCTTCATCATCCATTCCCAGCCACACACACCACCACTAAGCCAGCAGAAGACAGGGCGTGTGTGCTGGGCATTCCCCAGGCCCTGTCTTCCCCCCTTTCTACGACGCCAGGGGCCTCTGTCGCCATGCAGAGGGCACCCCCTTATATTTGAAGCTCATTTCTCTGACGGGCTCTCCACCCTGAGCCCGTGTCACACTTAGTGTGGCACATCTTACACACACACACACATTCCCAGCAGACCCAGCGTCTGATGTATGTAAAATAATGCGCTATTGTCTCTGGAAAGATTTTGTAACACGTGTGTAACAGTCACTGCCTTGTTTTTGTGTCCAGTCCTTTCCCAAAGAATTGCCGACCTGGTCTAGAATAGGGACCCGCTACAGCCTGCATGTTTGAGGGACGAGAAACCGGCCCACAACTACGTAGCATAACAATTAGGCTGTAATTTGTTTGCAGTAAAGGCTATATTGGCCGACTGCTAGTTTTACCACTTATATCGAAGTAGTACTTTCTCCAATATAGTATATTGGCATCGTCTACGACGGTCCACTGCCACTTGTACTTATTACTTTTTGTAGAATCGCAAGAGTTGTATGTACTTAAGGATTAATTGATGCGTGATTTAATTCTAAGGATTTGGGGGATGTTTGAGCTACAACATTTTTAAAAATAGAAGAGTTATAAGGCTTACGATGTACTTAGAACTGCCTCCCTCATGGCGCAAATCTAAGAGGAGAATTGACAACGCAACATAGAGTTTGCGCTCGTTTTCTAGGGCTCCAGAATATGCACTTAAGTGAAAAGTTGCTCTTATGCCCAAAGATGGTGGATTTGCGAGGATTTTGTAGCTTTCAGAATCCGCCCCCTGGTAAGTAACACATAATAAAAAAATATTTAAAAATAGGTCCTCGCGCACAAGGCATTTCACATACTAGGAACTTGCGTACTAGGGAGATGTACTGTATTTCAGTATAGGAAGGACGTTGCCCAGTGTATTGTTCTTCCTATGGTATACAGCACACAAGATCAGCTGAGGCGAAAATAATTACTGGCTTCTTAAAGTTCATTGTCTTTATTTTCTAAGTAATTCCACTTAACGCTTTCTAACTTCACTTTTCCCACCAGCACTGGAGCTATAAAAACTTTACTAACTGCAGTTGCACTTAATACTTGACAACACCTCACACTTAATGCTTGACAATACTTCACTGTTTTCACAATTACCGAAATTACACAAACTTCAATAACACTTCACTGCTTTCACAGGTACCGAAAATATACAAACTTCACTGACACTGCACCAGCTAAACTTCACTCAAACTGACCGAGGCCCAACTAAACCTTGAAACTACTAGTGTCTCATCCTCTTCCTTATATAAGCTTGCATTATTCAGGAAACTTCTAGCACGAACTCGACGGTGCGACAGTTAACAGTTGCCAAGAGACAACCAAAATTTGCCAGTCTTCTTACATTACATAACACTCTAAATCATTTACCAAACTTATATTACATAGTTTAACGAACAATCACGTAAACAAAACATTATAGAGAAAAAGAGCATAAGAATTAATGCATAACTTACGAAATAACTACGCTCACTAACAGAAGGCAAACTAGCAACTCTGACTTGTACCGGAACCAGCCCACGGTAAACGTCTAGAATCAGTGATTAAAAGGGATTAAAGAATCCCCAAGCTAGACCTTACAATGAGATCATATAGCCCCGCTAGGTAACAGGAGGGAGCTACCCCTCCCGGCACGACAGTCCCGGGCGCAGCTCGAACTCGCGACCCCCCGGTCCCGAGCTCGATGCTCTATCTCTGAGCCACCGTGTCTCCGCTAGAATCAGTGAGATGCTTCTCGACTTCCTAACTGGCAATTCCCCCTTCGTAACAATTTGTTTCCACTGACAGCTCTCATCTGCATTTTAGTCATGAGTTTGTTCACAAGCTAGTTAACCCTTCACTTGCTAATCACATCTATTGATATTCTGTTCCAAATGATGACTGTTATGCTACGTATTTGTGGGACGGTTTCTCGCCCTCAAATACGCAGGCTAAAGCGGGTCCCTATTCCAGACCGGGAGGTAACTCCTAAGAGCAGGACTGGACACAAAAACAAGGCAGTGGATATCACACATGTATTCTACACATAAGACACAGGACAACACATCATAGGTATTACAAAGGATTGCTGGGAGGGGCAAGTGAACACTGTACACAATTGCTATCTGTCACTTTACCTTTCTTGTTTAAGTATGGTACTATTCACCCGACACTCGTGTGACATACAACACATTTATATCTTCGGACACAGGAATGGCTTTGACACAATCTCTAAAACCCGTATAGCACTGGACGGCACTGTATACATGTATATCTTACTTTACACCTGTACCTCAGGTCTGGCAGCCGGGCGTCTATCACAGGTAGGGTCGCACGTAGAGGTATTTAACAGAAGGGGGGGACTGTGGTATTTGGCATGCCCGGGTCGGCCACGTGGCTAAGACAAGGGGCTAATGCAGGTTTAACTGAACACAGGGGAGGGAGAGCATGAACGCCCGCACAAAGATACACCAGGGGGAAGTCTAGGTTGTCACTGAGACGGTCTAGGGCAACAGGACTCTACCTTTCGATATAGGTCCAGCCTCGTTCTATCTACCAGCACGTCCAATCTTATTCGGGGTTCCTGGTCACTTCACTCGAGGACATACGGTAGGGAATCACTCGTAAGATCCTGTAGATGCACACTAGAACTTAGCTTAAGGGTACACACACATATATATCGATAGTCCACTCCCTTGGGCGACCCTGATGGGCCCAGGGCGATTCCTCCGTCAGGAGGGAACAGAGGCGGAGTGGCGGGCTCCTGGGCAGGGTCCCCACACGTGGCTGTGGGCTAAGGGCTCGGCCCGAAGAGGGCTAGGAGCCGGGCCTGATGTCAGATCTGTGAGCGTCGTCGGGAGACCTCGTCCACCGGTAGGTCGCGCCCTGGTGTGCTGGGCAACTCCTGGGGCAGCAGGGGACCCAGGGAACTGGAACCCAGGGTGGCTGGGCTGCGGCAATGTCTCGAGGGCGGCGGCGCCGTCGGGGATGCCTCACGGGAAGCTCGGCCCGGGGGAGTGGTGGACGAAGCCCAGCGGCGGCTTTGGCTGGTCACCCGGGTGGAGTCGCACGGAACTGAGGTCCTGGGCGAGACTCTGCCACGTCTCGGGTGTGGGGCCTTCTCCGACGGCTGGTGCTCCCGTAGAAGGGGAGTGGACTAGGCCCAGCTCTACTCCGGACCCGACGTGACTCGTGGCCAACGCCTGGTGGGTTATGGGGAGGGTAGTCTCCTGGCGGCTTGTGGCCTGCTCTGTGCTGGGCCTGTTCTCCTGGCAGCTTGTGGCCTGCTCTATACTGGGCCAAGCGTGACTCATGGCCAACGCCTGTGGGGCCGTAGGGATAGCTTCCTGGTGGCTTGTGGCCTGCACTGCACTAGGTCTAGTTTCTGGGCGGCTTGTGGCCTGCACTGTATTTAGTCTGGCGTGACTCGTGGCCAACGCCGAGAGGGCGCAGGGAGAGACAGTTTCCTGGCGGCTCGTGGCCTGCTCTGCACTGGGCCAGCGTGACCCGTGGCCAACGCCTTCGGTGTCGTAGGGATAGCTGCCTGGCGGCTCGCGGCCTGCACTGCACTAGGTCTAGTTCCTTGGCGGCTTGTGGCCTGCACTGTAGTTGGCCTGGTGTGACTCGCGGCCAACGCCGAGAGGGCACAGGGAGAGACAGTTTCCTGGTGGCTCGTGGCCTGCTCTGTACTGGGCTAAGCGTGACCCGTGGCCAACGCCTGCTAGGCCGTAGGGATAGCTGCCTGGCGGCTTGTGGTCTGCGCCGCACTAGGTCTAGTTCCTTGGTGGCTCGTGGCCTGCACTGTATTTGGCCTGGCGTGACTCGTGGCCAACGCCAAGAGGGCACGGGGAGAGACAGTTTCCTGGCGGCTTGTGGCCTGCTTTGTACTGGGCCAGTTCTCCGGTCGGCTTGCGGGTCGGCTTGCGGCCCACTCTGTATTGGGCCAAGCGTGACTCGTGGCCAACGCCTGTGAGGCCGTAGGGATAGCTGCCTGGCGGCTTGTGGCCTGCACTGTACTAGGTCTAGGTTCTTGGCAGCTTGTGGCCTGGACTGTACTTGGCCTGGCGTGACTCATGGTCAACGCCGAGAGGGCACAGGGAGAAACAGTTTCCTGGCGGCTTGTGGCCTGCACAGTGCTTGGTCTGGTGTGGCTCGTGGCTGGCGTCGAGAGAGCACGGGGGGGATGGTTTCCTGGCGGCTTGTGGCCTGCACCGTGTTGAGTCTACTTCCCCGGCGACTCGTGGCCTGCCCTGTGTTCGACCTGGTTACCTGGCGGCTTGTGGCCTGCACTGTGTTGGGCCTTTTTCCCTGGCGGCTTATGGCCTGCACTGTGTTGGGCCGGACGTGGCTCATGGCTAACGCCGAGGAGGTGAGCTCTGGGACGGCTGTGGCCTGTATCAATGAGTTTCTATCACTAGCAGCTGAGGGACGGACTATGGCCAATCCTGCCTCATGCCCGGTATGGCGTGTAGCCGGTACCGCGGTGCCACTCTTGGGGGAACGCCTACAGGAGATGGGCCGACACGCGTCCGTGTCGGGGCCCTGTGGCGGGGAGACAGCTGGGGAGCGGACAATGGCCAACTCTGCCCTGTACCCGGTACGACAACTGTCAGTACCGCGGCGCTGTGTGGAGTTGTAAACTCCACCCCTTACCTGCAGAGCTGTGTTCTGGCTGGAGACAAGGTGCCGGCGACTGCTACCTTTCCGGGCCCTCATCTGAGCGCAAGAGGGGCGCCGGGGAGTCGGACAGGTAGGTCGTTCCTGCTCCCAGCCGTGCCGCGCTGGCGGTAATCTCCCGGTGATCTGGGGGGGGTTGGGGGAGCTGGTGTCGTCTGCTCCGCTTGCCGGGTGGTTGGTGGCTCTAATCCCTAACTCCTAACTCCTGTATTTCAATGACAATGATGATAACTATGGCCTGATAATAGTAATTTTTGTCCGTTCATAATATCAACAATCAGTTGTGAAATCAGACCCTGCCATTGCAAATGTAGTGTTGATAATATTAGTTCATTAATAGAAACATGAAATGTGTAGGCAAGAAAATGAGTAGCTTTACTTATATGCTGAAACAAGTGAATGTGGTACTGCAGACCATTTAACATATGTCTTAATGTTTAGGAGGGATTTGGGGGATGTGGATATACAGAAATCTATTTGCCCCATATCCTTTCTAAACATTAAGGCTGGTATAGGTATACTCGGGCTGTCTTCAATACACTCATCAGGTGCTGCCAGGTAGCACACTTAAAGGTATTCCATCATTCAACAGATCCCCAACAGTACTGAGCACTTCAAACTGATCTGCACACTGAGTTTCTTAAGATGGAACCTTTTTTGGTGGCATCTTGAGAATCTCTCAGTTTTGATTTGTAGCCTTAGAGCAGCAACCACAAGTCTGTGATCAGTAGCAAAGCACAGTGCACTCCTGAAAACCCTGCAGTTTTGATGGATCCTCCAGAGAGTACTAAAAAGAATGTGATCTATCACCTTTATACCAAGTCCAGTGGTGAAGATCTTGCTGCTGGAACCAAGATCCAGCAATTCTTAAATTACGGATTTGTAAAATCCAGAAAATAAGAACTTTTGGAATTCCTGGTTCCAAAGCCACGGGGACGTACACAATCACTGAAACTCTCCCTGTCAGTGCCAGTAACTGCATTTAAAGTCACCTATGGTCAGGAGTGTATCCTGCAAGGGGCACTGTTCCACAACAGTCATGTTTGGTGAAGAACAGCACTTTCTCTTCAAGCTCACTTATCTCAGAGTGTACACTGCAGTAAGAGATATGAATCCCAATGTGTGCTTCAATCTCACCAGCATTATATGCTCATCAGATGGAGTAATTATGTCGACACAAAGAGAGAAAGTGAGCAGTAATTGCCACAACGACACCCCTAAGATGGGCACCAGTGTCAGCTAGACCAGTAGTATGTATAACCATCGCTACTGATCTCACCATGCCGAGGTCGCCTTACTTGAGAGAGTACAGCTATGCTGACCCCTAACTGACCCAACTCTCATGACAACAAAGGCAGTCAATCATCCTTTGAAAGGCCTAGAACATTCCAAGCCACCACCTGCAGTACCTTCTGAAGTTTAAACCAACTCTTGGAGCCTCTGGCTCGCGCATCCTCTGCACCACCATAACGCGAATCAAAAGAAGGGTCTGGGCTAGGGGTTCCCCCCTCCTGTTATCCAGTCACTGGGGTCCCGTAGGCTTTACCCAGCAACCATCGTAGTGGATACCAGCATGGAAGGCCCAAAAAGCCCTGCCGGGCCGTCATCTGAGAGAGAACGCTCTGGCAAAACTGGATCAAGGTTAGACAGCACGCATTGACCCCATCCCTATTTTCATTCTCTTGTTTCGCACATTTTTTTATTTATTTTTATTTTTATTTATTTTTTACACGGAAGGGATGCAAACCCCATCCCAACCTCCCACGTCAAGAGAGGCTCACCACTAGCCTATGGACAGGGGCGTGGAATCCCTGACTATGACTATCCAGATTTTACCCCAGAGTTTTCCATCTCCTAGGTGGATAGCCAACCAAGTCTAACGAGCTGCACCCACCCTACTAAATGGCCGTTGGCATAAATTGCTCATGCACCCTTTGACAGGTTTTGTTTTTCATCCTGCACGGTGTCTAGCTATCCTCATCACTGGCCTAGACCAGTGGGGGTGCCGGTTTTGTCGCTGTCGATCCGACAGAGAAACAGGTAGTACTGGATTACATGTTACCAGCAGCAGAGCATTATGCGAATAGTGAACAAGCTTCTCATGTTCTAACATCCTGTGGAGGATATTCATGAGGGTTTGGTCACGTTCGCTCGCGCATGAGGATCGTCCACATACTCTATTATAGCAAACGAACTCCTGTTCACATTCTTTCCTTAGGTGTGGAACCACCTGTATGGGTGATATGCTCATCAAATTTTGTGTGAATGTGCAAGCATTGATCACCATAGAGCTGTCAGAACTGGACGAATGTGACGGTCATACTCACTGGTAAACACTAGATTTTCTTTTTTTTTTTTTCAATTAATTTTTTAGCTGATTATCATAAGCGCTGCAACCGTGAATAGCTGAGGATTGCAGCCATAATATCTTGTATAGATATATCACAGATTTAAAAGCTATAGCCATAGCATGACGTCAAGCTTTTATGTGATAGAGTTAATACTCCAGAAATTATTATATACTTCCGGGATGGTACGGCCTTTAGAGGTTAGGGATGGCTCGTCAGTTACCGAACCATCCCTCTGGTGGTGAAAAGATGTTTCTTTCGACACAGTTGTACAGTACAATTTCTTTAAGATATTGTAGATATACGACTAGAGGGGTGACTGAAAGAATGCGCACGCATATGTGTGTGTGTGTGTGTCACTGAGCTCAGTATGGAGTGGCTTTCTCATGGCTAGCACCATGTAGTTTGTGTAACAGCCGCCAGGGGCCCAGGGCGGCGCTGATGTTTATCTACACCACCGACGCCCACGTCTTTTGAAATCAGCCGGTGAATTTGGAAAATATAGTGCCATAGCCCACTGCTTAGCTTATGTAAGCAACAGCGAAACGGAAACAGCAAGCTAAGAACAGTGGATCCAATTGCATTACCATTGTGGAGGTGACAAGTGGAGGGGTTTCAATATGGCGGCCAAGGCTTCACGCTCGCTGCGGAGATAGCCACTCCATATTATAGAGCTCAGCGGTGTGTGTGTGTGTGTGTGTGTTGTGTGTAGATAAGGGAGACGGAAAGAATGTGTGTGGGTGGGTGTGTAGATGGGGGAGACGGAAAGAATGTGTGTGGGTGGGTGTGTAGATGGGGGAGACGGAAAGAATGTGTGTG